>SNQJ01S0023983.1:4741-19963 GCA_010110895.2 Picea sitchensis
TACGCTAACATTTAATGCAATGGTATATACAATGAATGAAAATGGCTACGTACTCACCTATACTTACATGTTGGATAGATGTTTGGTGTAGTCAAATGACCAGTGAAATCAGTCCAGCAATGCCCCACAATACCTGCCTTTGTGCTTCATCGTAAACCAAAATAGTGATAAGTCAAGAACAAAAATAACATGGCTTAGATAATATATCATATCATTGGAAATAATAAAGTGTAACTCTTGGAGGAAGGTGGGAGGAATAAAATCATGCCAAGTCAATCTCTGAGGAAAGTGCTCAATCCACTTCAGGAGGGGATCGTGAAAAGTCAAAGGTTTGGAGCATTGACTCAAAAGGTATGAAAACTGGCTACCTAGGACATCCTCACATTATGAAGTCAAGGGAGGGATTGACATGGATCTAGCAGATGATTGGAAAACTCTTAAGGGAAAGCTAAGAAATTGAGATGATAGACATACTCTTGAAGTACACAACCAACCCTCAGACTCTAGAGTTTTCCTTAGATGAAACTCAATACAAAAGATATAATTCCCAACTACACCTTTAAGGATATGGCAAGGTAAAGTAATAAGAGGTGGTTGGAGAAAGATGTCATGACAATACTTCTTTAGGAAAACGATGTTCTCACTCCTATCAAAACCTGAGAACAACGATGGTTGATAATCATCTTCATAGAATAAATCCAATTTCTCGGAGGATTACTCATCAAAACCCTCAAGGTAAGACCAAAAATAATCAGGAAAACATGGTACTATGTCAACCTTGGGTGTTTTGGGAGCATCGGTAAATATATCATCCCCTTGTTTCAAAAAATCAAAATTAATCTGTCGTGATAACTGTGAAGGCAACAGTTGGGAATGATTCTCAATGTCATAAATGGGGTCTATATCAAAACCAACTATATCCCATTTACATCTTCCAACATGTATGAACTCATCAATATCAACTATGTCAGTGTCAGTATCATAACATGGAGGATTCAAAACATTCAAAGGCTCATGCATCTCCTCCTCTTTTCCCAAATCATATAGTAAAAAATCATCAAAATCTTGGAGAGGAGGGTAACTTACTTTTTCTTCTTGTGCAGGAGGTCTGAGGAATTAGGTGTCTTGAACATGTGTCATTGTTTCATCCTCTTCCACTTCATATTCAATTGTACAATAAGGAAGATATACTTCTTTCGAGGAATCCATTCCTCCTTCAATCTCTGAATCATGGAACAAGGTATCATTGAAATACTGAAAAGGAAAGAAACTAACCTCATCATTTTGTAGTTGTGCAAGTGGAAAAGGCTCATGGATGGCTTCATCAGAGGGAGGAGAATAGGTTGATATTTCATCATTTTTCTCAGATTTAATCTCCTCAACTGTGTCTTCAGTAGTCCTATTTTGATCTATGGTTTGTTTCCCTTCTTCTTGAAAATCAACAATGAAGTTCTCAAGGGAAACCAAGCTTTCCCTACTAAGAGTAGCTAAGGTAAAGATGAATCTTATATCAGATAAGGAGATGTTTTTCTCAATTCTTGTAGTTATGTCATGAGCTTCATAGAGTGTCCTTGGGGCCCTTTTACTGAGGGGAAAACCCAGATGCACTAAAAGTGAATGGATATAAAGATGGATAATGTACTTGTATTCTGGACGATGGCCTTTGGGAATTTGATATAGTGCATGCTCAAATCTATTTCGGAAGTCCTAGAGAGTATTATTCTTAGTTTGATTTATATCTTCGAGTTATTTTTTTAATATTGAGATGTCTTCTAACCGAATACCCCATGTTTTGAGAAATGTTTCTTCAAATTGTTCCATAGTTGTGATGCTAGCATCAGGGAGATTGTCATACCATTTTCTAGCATTCCTGTGAAAAGTGGTGGAGAAAAGTTTCATCACAACATCTTCGGCATCATCACTGATAGGATGGAGTCCTAAGTAAGAATAAAAATCATCCATTTGATGGTCACCTCTTTCCTCATCACCACCAGTGAATCTAGCGAGCCACTTTTCGTATTTTGGGGGAGATTGTCGAGGTTATCTCAGGATTTTACTCATGTCTAAAGGCTTGTAGTTTCCTAGATCCCATTGAGAATTCATAGTTTGCTTCATCATTAGTGGAGTCACCAGGTAAGCTTTGTAATATAAAGTCTCTTAAGGAAAGGCTTACCGAAAAAGTGTCGTCTTGAGGAGAATTGACTCAGTGTTCCCCAAAAACGGTGCCAAAATGTTATCGCACAGTTTGTAGTTAAGGTAAAATATAGATGAAAGAGAGGAAAACTAGTGAAACTGAGACTATCCCACCATTGTCACCTCAATGGGATATCTTTTTATGTTTGGGGAGGTAAGACCCAGGGGAGACATCCCCGGTGACCTGGGGTTTTGAGAAGGAAAACGTTTTAATGGCTAAGTATAATATTCCCCCCTCACAAGTCACCACTGATCAAGAATTCTAGCTTAATAGCCAATAAAGATAAAAGATAATTGAAAATAGTAACCAAAAGTGTACCTACCCGAGACAAAGAAACAAAGAAACTGTACATGTGCAAAATCACTTGCTGGTTAGTACTTCATATGATCAATGACTTTTTGATAATAAGAAATTGAGCAATAATATTGATGAAGTAAATCAATGTTAAAACAATAACAAATGATTACACAATATCATTTCACAATACATGCTAATGGAAATTAATGTAACAATATCAGTACTTTAGAAACAATGCCTTTAGCCAAACATTCAATTGTTTTAAAGATAAAATAATTTTTTCATACAGATGTTTCTAGCATAAAAAAATAATGAAAATAATAGGGTTATTGATTGTTAGTACAGGCTAGGGTTAGAAGGATTAGTAGTTATTTAAAGTATTTGGTTTCTTTGTGACCAAGATACTCAAATAGTGTAGGTCTAAGATCAATGCTTTAGGGAAAATGGAGTAAAAAAGGGATACAAATTTTGAAGGACCATGATGATAGTGATAAAACTAAATACAAGAGGGTTGGATGTTAAAGTGTTGCTAAAGAAAGGCCTCAACAATGAAACCCTAGGGGAGAAAGGCTCACTAAGGTGTAGAAACCCTAGGCGTTAGTGTTTTCTTCTCCTTCTTTAACTCAATGGAAAGATAAAAATTGGCTATCTTGAGTAATAGATGCAATGGCTAAGGACAAGATAGTTTAATGATGAAGTGTTGCTATGGGAGGGCTTCATCAATCAAACCCTAAGGAAAACGACTCACTATAGTATATAAACCCTAGGCCTTAGTGCATTTTCTCCTTCCTTAGCTCAATAACAAGATGAAAAAATAGCTAGGCCAACAGAATATGGATAGAGTGTTGCTATGGCAAGGCTCTATCTTACTTGAAAAAATCAAATGGCTCTTAATATTAATAGGTAGATGAGACAAGGACCTTATCATCTTCTTTTCACCTATGGTTTAATTTAGGAAATTATAATAACAAATGCAACTAAACAATACTATAGCCATTCAATAAAGAAGTGTGGTAGAAATTCACTTACATAAACCAAGAAATCATGTAGCAAAACCCTAGTTGTAAACCTTCCACCAAGATAAATGGAAAAAATACCAAAAAAAAGTATTCCTTCAACAAGTGCGCCTCAAAATTTAAGCAAAAACCCTAGAATAGGGAACAAATTTCAGACCTCAGTAATGTGTGAGTGAGAGATGATGAAAAAATGAGAGTGAAAACCCTCAATATATACCATACCAATGAACTTAATTACAATTTAGGTCATCAAAAGTTCGACAAGGACAAAATACACAATAATATTGTATTACATTAAAATGTCATAAATTAAACCGTAATCAATAAAAATTAAGATGTCATGTTCCTTATAGGGTGACGTTAGCCCTTTCTAGGGAAACTGTATCCTCCCACAGAAAAAACATTATCCCTCCTTGGGCTTCTCCAATCTTCCACATGTGTCAAACTGCCATGACTGTCTCCCAAAATGTTTATAAATATAGATGATGTCATGAGCCTCCTAGGTGACGTCCCGGGCTTTCCAAGGCCAACGTTCCAATGAAGAGGGCACAACCCCCCTAGGTAAGGTTCTGCCAGGGTGACTCTGTGGAACTTCCTCCTCTTCTCCAGTCCAGACCCCTTTGTCCAATCTCTGTTCTCTGCTGGACTCTCAACATCCATCTGGTGGGCTCTTCAGCCCCATGGAGGTATGAACTAATCATCTCCCCATGTGTACCTGTCCAATGTGGTGCCTGTCCATTGGGTATGATCCTTCACATCAACATATATTCCCTCCATGGGCTCATAAGTCACAATGATCATAGAAATTTCAATCACATCTAATCATCAATATTATTAAACATGTGCATAAAACCCATTTTACCATTCAAGTGATCCAAGACATTATACAATTATGCTATGCAATTTTGGGGGAAGTGACAGGGCATCCTATTGGGCTTGTGTCCATTGAAAAAGGGATGTTCCTGGAAGAGATTAAATCAAAGTCATGTAATATGGATGAGGTGGATAAGGGATGTCCTAACACGGGGTGTAGTGAAAGCATGGAAATGTAGGGCTTACCTGTGGGTGCCTTTGTAGAAGGCGGGTTGCACCTGTCATGGATGAAAATGTTTCCAAGATGATTATTGGTTTCTCGGGGATCCTTGGGCGAATCATCTCGAGGTTTTATTTTTAGGATTTTATATTTTTCCAGATTGGTTTTACCTTTTGGGCCTTTAGCCCCTTCTTCCCACAATTCAAGGTGCAACCCTTAAATAATTGGCCAACCCAATGCCCAGACCAATGTAATGGGATGGATGAGCGGGAAGTAAGATGGAAAGTGGTAAGTATGAAAGGAGCGGACAATGAATTTTCAGAAATCCGCCCAGTGGAAACTCAAAACCTATGGGCACATGCTTACTAGGGTATCTTGTTGTTCCCCCGAGACATGGTCAAGTGGATAAGTATAATATCCAAGCATTTGCTAGAAAAAAAAGGAATTAAATTCACATATTCAAAAGTTTTGAGGATCAAAGTGACACATACCATGATACCTAGAGTCATTAACTTATGGAGAAAGAACCATCTCTGATACATGACCAAGCCTAAGGTGATGTATGTTGTTGCTGCTGACAATGTGGAGGTGATGAAAGGAAGAAAAGATGGGCCCTCTAGGGCCATGCTCAAGTCAATCTAGCTCTTGGTACTCCATGTCTAGGACCTGTGGGTCTCGAGACATAATCTCCTAGCTATCCCTAAAAGTGGGGATAACATGTACCTTTTTTACAACATAAGGACACTCGAAGAACATCGATTGATGAATTGGAGCAGAGGCTCCAATAGGTCGAACAGTTTGTAGATTTCAGAAGGGAGGAAGCACTCCTTGTAGAAGCATGCAAAAAATGAGAAAAACACACAAAGATCCAGGTCGATAACTGATTGGAAAGAGTTCAGGAAAGGCTTGTTGAGGCTTGGCCGAAAATTCGGAAGGTCGCACCCCAACTACTAGAAGCCAATGATGCAAGAGAGCCAGAGCATCCAATTGAATTGTTCCAAGGAGCATGGTCACAATTGGCCATTCGCACCTAGCACATAGAAGTGTAGTTGTGGCAGACTGAACATGATGGAGAGAAGAAACCCTAAAAGTTGCAGGAGCAGATGGAGAAGATAGTTCTAGAAGGAAACAATGCTCGATCAACACTACGCAAGCTCACAATTGAGTGCACAACAATTTTCAGAGAGGTCAACGATTGGATGGGAATCATCGCTAGGCGCAACCATATTTTGGATGATGTGCGCAATAGAATCTAGATGTTGAATGAGGAAGTTTAGGCTACGATGGATCTGCTGGAGAAAAAACATAAGTTTGATCAGATTCAACAAGCGGACAATGATTTGAACGCTCTATTTGAGTCACAATCGATAGCTAAGAAGGAGATGCACAACTTTCAAGCTTTCATTTAGAAAATTTATATGAAAATACATTAGGTCGATGCAACAACATACTCTGAATGGAACTCTTTAGTTGCATCCAAGACAAAGGAATGTATCACAGATGTGACCCAACAGTTCGTTGCTGAGGCCTCACTCCTTGCCAGAAATGGAAAGATAAAGTTGGAAGCTTTCAAGAAGTTAAGAAGTGAGACTTGGAGTTAGTCCTAGAGTTGGGCCCTTCGTTTGAAGAGGCAGAGGAAGAGAATGTGCAAGAAACAAGTCACTCGGGGGTTTAACCCTTTGGACCCTTTGTACTTTTCTAATTTGAAGGTTTTCATGTTTGGACGTAATGGGGACAAGCCTCCTAAAGTCCCGAAGCCTAAAATGTATCTGGTCTATTATATGTGAGGCCATGTGTCAAAAGATTGAGTGTGTTCCAAAAATCCTGGAGAAAGGAAGCATATAGATGGGAAGTTGCAAGCCTCTCGAAGTCCCAAAGGGATGACATCATCATAGTTTTCCATTTCATAGGACACACATCAGCAGATCCCTTAGCCTAGAGGATTGCGAAAGTGGAGCATTGGGGCGAGAGGTTGTCGAAGCCCCATAGCAGATCCTCACCGTTGAAGCAGGAGGACACGTGTCATTAGATCCCGGAGTCCAGAAGGTTGGCACTTCAAGAGGTCATAGGCACATAGAGTGGGAATACTTGGAGGCCCGCAGGTCGAATCTCATCCAAGACATAAAAAGGAGTGGACACATGGCGTCATATTGTGAATTCCAGAGACTTAACACTCTAGGGGAAAAGATGAGAAAGAGTCTGTGGGGGTAGAAAATCACTGAAGCTCTAAAGAACAGAGAATATATCATCTGACTGTTGCAAGGGACACATGGCGAGAGATCTAACACTCTGAAGGATAGACACTCTGAGAGATTTTTCTATGAGGCGCTTCAAAATTTGCCAAATCTCGGAGTGTCGAAGTATTGTGGGTCGTTGATCAGAGGCAAGACAGGTGGCAGCAGATCCTTAGGTCCTACACACCGAATAAAATTGGGTGCAACATCGTTGAGGAATCACGAAGCCCAGAAGGTCGAAGTCAATCCTAGACGTCCTTTAGAGGAGGATGCGTGGAAAAATATCCAAAGATTGGGGACATGAAACTTCAAAAAATATTTGTCGTCATTTATATAGTGAGGAAAAAGTCTCGTAGTCCCAAAAAGAATCCTGGTCATCAATCAGGAAGGGGACACTCGAAGGACGACAAAGTCTTTTGGAGTTTTGACATTAGGATACATGAAGGGTTGTGTGTGTTGGGTGTAGTATAAAATCACTGAAGCTCGAAGATAATAGATCAAAATTATCCATCCATCGTTGCTTGAGAGTCGTCGATCTAATACTGGGAAGAAACTGTCTTTTCAAAAATCTGGGTGATTTGTGAAAATGTGTTGTGGAGGAAAGATTGATGAAGCCCGAAGTGTGGTAGTGGAATAACAATCATTAATCTGGCGGTGGAGTGAGAGACATCTGATCTTCCTTTTTTGGCAATCGCCACTTTGCAAATGTTGTGCGTGTTGGATGCAACAGAAAATGCTGAAGCCCAAAGCATTGAAATAACACCTAGTCATATTCCTTAGTCGCGTGAGGTGTTGGCCAGAGAAAAGGGGCTAGGGCCCAACAATGATTTTTTTTTTAAATGGAAAGGGGCATAGAGGGACAACGCCAACATGTTTTTAACATGGTTCTACACCATGGAAATTAAGGATCTATGTATAAGATGTGGGGGGGGCTCAAAAGGGCCCGAAGAGCTGATCCAACTCCCAATTATGAATGATCCTAGACTAGGGGGTCGAGCGGACCCTGGGAGTGGGAGGGGGTCTACATTAATTGACAAGGTGTACATTGACTTGGTTGGTTCAAATTTAATTCCGAGATGAAAAACCTAGTGGTTCTTTTTGCAAATTTATAAAAACCTCCATTTTTGTGAATACCCCTATATATCTCTGTCTTTGAAGTTATTTTTTTATAAGCTAAACAATTCAATTGTTGAAAAAATTATAGACATAGATTTAGTTAGCTATGTCAATTTCAAATATATATATATATATATATATATATATATATATATTATTGTATATTATTTTTCATCTATTTTTGTCTTCACATATATCAAAATTCTAGAATACATACATTTCTTATTTATGCTATATATTTTTTTTCAGCCTAATCATTTCTCAAATGATTTATATGTGGCACTAGAGAACACAGATACATACCATCTAAAAAAAAATTGATCATGTTAAGACTTTGATAATTTAAAAGAAAATATAAAATTAAGATTAAAATTTCCAAAAAATAGAAAAAATCAAATTTGACCTGGTTTTTCACAATGTCTATGAATAAAAGTTTCTATATTGAGAAAGTTAATTCAATTTCCTACATTTTATCTTCTTACACCATATTCAAATTCACTGTAAAAGTACTTTGAACAATCCTTCCAAGTTAAAAAATTATGAATTTTATTCTTATTTAGTAAGGTGGTAACACAAATTCGTTTCCTTACACTATGTTATAGTGATACTATCTCATTATGTAATGTGAACATTTATTATGTGATACTATCTCACTCACTATGTGATGTGAATATTTATTATGTGATACAACAATATCATTATTTCTTATCATTAAAAACAAGGTTAGGGATTATTCACCACTATGAATATATTTTTTATGTTTTTAGATTTTGTTTTTTTTTAAGTTTTTGGATATTGTTTTGTCATTATGTTATAGTAATACTATAACAACATTTATTATGTGATACTATCTCATTATGTGATGTGAACATTTATTATGTGATACAACGATATCATTATTTCTTATCATTAACAACAAGGTTAGGGATTATTCACCACTATTAATATATTTTTTAAGTTTTTTTTTTTAAGTTTTTGGATTTTGTTTTGTCATTGCATTATATTGCTATTCTATTGCACTTGATTTGTATTCAAATAATGTGATACAACGATATCATTATTTCTTATCATTAACAACAAGGTTAGGGATTATTCACCACTATTAATATATTTTTTAAGTTTTTTTTTTTAAGTTTTTGGATTTTGTTTTGTCATTGCATTATATTGCTATTCTATTGCACTTGATTTGTATTCAAATAGAAGAAGAAAAAAAAGAGTTTTTCAATTTGATAATGGTAAGAATTTTTATTTTTTTAAAATATTTAGGTCTGGATATTGTGGTGGTGACAAATAGAAAATTGATTAACAACCAAACAATATTTTAATGAACAGTATTGAAAAAATACATTTGAATGGCGATTCTTATGTGCTAGTAACTACTACTGAAATTCTCTGCGGCATAGGGGACAGTTGTTTCCCAATCCCATCCATGGCGAAATGCAAATTTGGTGGTATATATGACCGCAATGGAGTCGACCCGCCTCCTCTCCTAATACAAAATCGTAACGGCAAATTGGGCAGGATGAAGTAACGCTATTGTTGTCACTGATATGGTCGCCTGAAATAGGAATGGGTATGATTTCGCGAGGAATTAATGGCAGGGCAGCCATAGCTTCCTGTGCCTGAGGAATTAATGGCGGGGCAGCCATCGCTTCCTGTGCCTGAGGCATTAATGGCGGGGCAGCCATAGCTTCCTGTGCCTGAGGAATTAATGGCGGGGCAGCCATAGCTTCCTGTGCCTGAGGAATTAATGGTGGGGGAGGTATAGTTTCAAACATGCATGTGTTATGGACTCTGCCGCCGTTTGGATATTCACGTGCCACTTGACCTAATAGAAATTCCTCTTGGCAAATTGTGCAAATATCATTATTGGGATGCCCCTCTTGAATGGTTATGCGAGGCAGCAGCAATACCGGGAGGGCGAACATCTGTAACCAAATGAATGATGGGAATATATCAGGACGATATTCTTCTTGTTCTCCCAGTTCTATTATTCTCTGTTCTAACTCGACATGCATCTGCTCGGGTGCTTCATGAGGAAAACGTTGCCATCGTTCGATAAATTGTCTTAACCTCTCCTCTATCTCCTCAGCTAGAACTGTGGCTTGTCTTATAGTCTCATATATCGTTCGAGTTTCGTCATCTCTAAATTCGTTTTCTTCAAGTTCTACAAATCCTATTATAATCTCTTCGTTGTCGTCGTTTACCTCAAGTTCTACAAATCCTCTTATAATCTCTTCGTTTTCTCCAATTTCCGCAAATTCTCTTATAATCTCTTCTTTTTCTGCAAGTTCTACAGATCCTCTTATAATCTCTTGCACCTCAGCTAATAATTCTGTAAATTCCCTTTCTTCTCCTCCTCGTTGTCCTTCTTCCATTTCCATAGTTCCAAAGAATGACGACTTACTGTACTGAAACTGTAATGACAATTAAAATCAAAATTGATGCCAAAAGAACGCGAATGACTTTGTTTTTATACCAAGTGGAGAATGCCTTTGCTTTTATACCAATTATATAGATGTGTCGGTGCCAGCCGTTGTTTCACTCTACTCCCTTCAATTTATTAATAATAAATAAATGTATATCTTATAAATTAATTGTATGATTAAGGTGGTTGTATTCCCACCCACTCCACTCACTTCAATTTATTAATAATAAATAAATGTGCATCTTATAATTATAAATTAATTGTATGATTAAGGTGGTGGTGTACACGTTAATAAATTTTTAAATGTATAGCTTTTCATGGTTAGTTATAATGTGTTTAAACATTCTAGAAGTAAATTGTGTAGATGTTTATAGATGTTTCAAAAATACCTACACAAGTTGCTTACAGAAAGTTCAAACACAATAATATTAGATTTCAATATGGATAAAAAAACACTAATTTATTTTGAATCTTCAATTGTTTATTGCTAATCATAATTATTATTAAATATTTTATTATTTATTTTATTTATGTATACTAGAAGAACGATGTCTTATATTTACGTCGAAAAACTTACACTAATTAATTATTTTTTATTTTAAAATTCTAATTTGATGGCTAACAATTGAAGATGTTGGTATATTTTTAGTAGTTCTCCAAAATCAATGAATGCTATTTACTCTTCATAACTTCCTTGTATTTTAAAATGCATCTGTTAACATGTTTACTTTTTAACATTTACCTAATCATATTAAGAAATTACTGTATCACCATCTCATTGCCAAGTTTAAATGATTAACCTTTGATATTACCACATTTAAATTATTAGCCATGGATTTTTTACTATCTGTGCGTTTCAGTTGTCCGTGTGTTTCTGCTCATTTTCTACGACAGATTTCCTTAGCTGTCCGCGGGTTTCATATTGCTTGAGTGTTTCATTCCAAGGGCATAGCCTAATGGTCTCGTATTGTTATTCATATTACAGGTGCTCATACAATTGATCAAGCACGATGTCTCTTATTCAGAGCTCACATCTACACCGAATCCAGCATTAACGCCGCCTTTGCTACATCTGTGAAGGCAAAGTGCCCAAGCGCTGGTGGTGACAACAACCTCTCTCCCTTAGATGTGGCTACCCCTACCACATTCGACAACGATTATTACAATAATTTGGGAAGCAGAAAGGGACTTCTGCACTCCCACCAACAACTGTTTAATGGAGGTTCTATAGATTCTTAGGTTACTGCGTACAATTCCAATGAGAACACTTTCTTTCGAGACTTCACAGCCTCCAATGAGAACACTTTCTTTCGAGACTTCACAGCCTCCATGGTGAATATGGGTAATATCAAACCCCTCACTGGCACCAGGTGGAGAAATCCGCAAAAACGACAGGAACCCTAATTAATCACTCGAAATTTGCATGCTCCTTACTTTTAGGATCATGTTTTGTTTGTACCAAGTTAGTTGGCCATAGGTTACAGAAGAAAAGCAATAAACTAAAATTCAATGATATTATATTCTATGATATTAATAACCATCATTTTATATATATAATATTTATGAATTCATAAATAAGTAAAAATAAATACAATTTTGAAACTTTTTGAATATTTATTTTACATTATAACATTATTTTATAAAAATATTAATTTTAAATCTATAAAAACAATTTAGAACTTAAATATTTAAATTACTAGATTTTATATGTAAATAATTGTTGATGAGATAAAGAAGAAGTATTTGGAATTTTTTTTATAGAATATTTTATAATTATTAGATTTTATAGTTCAAGATCATATGTTATCAATGTTCTTAAAAAGTTTTATTATTTCTCCTTAAAGAATAAAGAGAAGCTTTTCAGTGCTCAAAACCCAATTTAAGCTTTTGTTGAAGCGTTCAAAGGTTTTCCTCTAAATTTGAGCGGAAGCCTGGATTCACGGTGAGCATAACCTGTTGGATGGATTATTTTGTAAAAATTGAAGAATCTTTGTTGTGGTTGAAAGGTTGAGATTCATTGTGAGTGGAGGGTTTCTATTAGGAGGTGATGTAAGTCGAACCTTTCGGCGTTAGATTTCAATATGGATAAAAATACTCTAATTTATTTTGAATCTTCAATTGTTTATTCCTAACCATAATTATTATTAAATATTTTATTATTTACTCTATTTATGTAATAACCATAATTATTATTAAATATTTTATTATTTACTCTATTTATGTATATTAGAAGAACGATGTCTTACTAAGTTATTATGTTTTTCTTTTAATATTATTTTTATTAAAGATTTCTTTTAGGAATGTGTAATTTTTTTTTGTATGTTTAAAGTTAATAGGATTTATAGTTTAGGTGATTTTAATAGTCATAAACATGTATTTTTTTTTATTCAAATTAAGAGATAGATAGGATATGTGAACCTATGAAAAGTAAGTAGTGAAATCATTACGTGAAGAAATGTTTTTTTTTGAGTAAGTAAAGTAAGTAAAACAATTTTCCATACTAAATAAAGACATATCATAAATTAATGATGGATGTTATGATGGATGGTGAATTTTCTTTTTGTTTAATTTTATGTTTAAATTAAAAAATAGGTCGGATATGTAAACCTATAAAAAGTAAGTAGTCAAATCACTACATGAAGACATGTTATTTTTCCATTAAGTAGAGTAAGTAAAAAAACCTTACATATCAAATAAAGACATACCATTAACCAATGATGAATGGTGAGGTAAAGCTTTATGTGTACATAAAAATATGGTAACCTTTATGAAGGTGGGTGGTGGTTGTGAAAGTGCCTGTGTACACACCCATGCACCTACCAATACGTTCCCTCCGAGAGTACCACACATGCATCCCTTCATTCCCTACCACTAATCTTAGCAAGGGTGCACATATACACACCTTCATCATTAGGACACACATACACCATCATTTCATGTGAAAAAGTACATAGAGAGACAAATTTAACCTTCACACACATATGCCTTATGCCTTCATGTGCACAAACACCCACAACTTCTGCCTTTTCATACACATGCACACTTTCCCACACATACACACATGGACACAACTTATTTCTTGGGGTTTTGGTGATGGGGGTGAAGGAACAAACATGTGTGGATTTGTGTAGGGAGTGAAGGTGTGTGAATATTGTGTGTGTGTGCATGTACACGATTCACATGTGAGTACACATAGACACATATAGTGAATATACCTTCATGTTTTACCCGACACACACACACACCTTAAATATTTTTGCATTCTCACCTAGATACACATAGACCACCATTTCCCCTAAGAGGATGGGTGATAAGGTTGATATTTTTCTACATATGTTTGAGTTAGGACCCTAACATGTCCGCCCCCTTAAAATCAACCTTGTCCTCAAGGCTTGCGATGAGGAAATTGTTGCAGAATGGTAGTTGGTTCCCAAGTGGCATCTGCTGGAGTTGTATTGTTCCACTGGAATAACACTTCCTTGATGGTTCTCTGACATAGGCAATGCTCATGCTGGTCCAAAACTACTTTTGGTTGTAGCCAAATGGATCCTTCTTCAACTAACTCTGGAAGGTTGGTTTGAATTTGGCACTTAGCTCCAATCACCTTCTTTAAGCATGAAACATGAAAACCAAGATGTAGCTTTGAATGGATGGGAAAAGCTAACTGATAGGAAACTTGTCCCACACGTTTGAGCATGGTATAAGGACCATAAAATTTGGGCGCTAGCTTCTGACAATGCTCGGTCTTGAGGGAAGTTTGCTTGTAAGGTTGCGGTCGAAGAAACACCTGATCCCCTTTTGAAAATTGACATTAAGAGCGACCTTGATCTACTTGTTGCTTCATGCGATTTTGTGCCATGACCAAGTTCTCTTTGAGGGCACAAAGAATGGTCTCTCCAGCTGTAAGTGTTAGGTCGACCGCTTGGACCTTCGAGGCACCCGGTAAGTATGAGAGAACTAAAGGTGGATTATGTCCATATACCGCTTCAAAGGAGTCATGGATGTAGCTGTATGGAATGAAGTTTTGTACCACCATTCAGCTAGGGGTAACCATTGAGCCCACTGATTTTTCTTTTCCGAGGAAAAACACCTCGAATATGTTTCCAAACACTTGTTGAAAACTTCCATTTGGCCATCAGTCTGGGGATGATAAGCTGTGTTGAGATACAATTTTGTGCCTTGGATCTTGAATAGTTCTTGCCAAAAATTGCGTGTAAAAGTTGGGTCGCAATCATAAACAATAGAGTGTGGCATGCCATGAAGCTTGAAGACCCGATCCATGAATATTTGAGCCATCGTGGATGTTGTAAATGAGTGTTGAAGGGTAGAAAAATGAGCATACTTTGAAAGGCGATCAACAACCACCATGATGACATATTTATTTCCCAATTTGGGTAAGATGGTAATAAAATCCATAGAGATATCCTTCCAAATAGCAGGTGGAATCGTCATCGGTTGTAGTGTTCCCGACGATTTGACTGTTTCTCCCTTGTTGCGTTGACACACATCACATTCAACTACAAAATTACGAATGTCCTGTTTCATACCATCCCAGAAAAAGGAACGTTTGAACCTGTCATAGGTTTTGGTGAACCCTGAGTGCCCCGCTGTGGGTGTAGCATGAAGCTTAGGAGGTACCGTGGATTTAATCTTGGATTTGTTACTTAAATACAAAATACCTTTGTATCAAAGCTCATCCTGGAGCCAGGAGTACCCTAGGGGAGTCGGAGCCTTGGTATGCAATTGTTGGATCAGATGTGAACTTTTGGGATCTTGAAGCCATTCTTAGTGCATAGCTTGGAGCTAATCGGTTACAATGAAGGAAAGAGAGAAAAGGGATCCTTCGTCTTCATATTTTAGGGACAATGCATCCGCCACGACATTGTCTTTTCCCTTCTTGTAAA
>SNQJ01S0023983.1:24785-44567 GCA_010110895.2 Picea sitchensis
ATGAGGCTTTGGAAGGTGGAGGGGGCATTACACAGGCCAAAGGGCATGACCAAAAAATCATAGTGGCCCTCATGAGTTCGAAAGGCCATATTGGGGATGTCTGCTTCTTTCATACGTATCTGGTGATAACTCAAGCGAAAATCAAGTTTAGTAAAGAATTGGGCTCCACTCAATTCATCCAGGAGATCATTAATGACAGGAATGGGAAATTTATCTTTAATGGTCAGTTTGTTGAGGGCACGAAAGTCAAGACACATTCTCCAAGAATATTCTTTCTTCAGGACCATGACTATCGGAGAAGAGTAAGGGCTCATATTAGGACATATAATGCCTGCAGTAAGGAGTTCCTGGACCAATTTCTCAATTTCATTTTTTTGTGAAAAGGGGTGGCAATATGGACGAATATTGGGAGGAAGGCTTCCTAGTACTAGGGGAATGGAATGATCATGAACACCATGGGAAGGAGGGAGTCCTTGGGGAGTGTAAAATACCATTTGATGTTTAGAAAGGAGAGCTTGGAGGTCTTGCAGCACTAGGGGTGTCTCTGTTGCTTGTATGGCATGGAGTTGGGCAATGACACCAGAGTGACCATTTTTTAACATGTTTTCCGTATGATGGGAACTAATTACCTCAGGTGAACCAATAATGATGCCTTGGAATTTATATTTGTGGCCTTCCTGGTCGAATTTCATGGTTAAGTCCTTAAAATCCATGAGAATGGCACCCAAGGTCCGTAGCCAGTCGACACCCAAAACAATGTCACAACCACCCATGTCGATAGAAAACATATGGGATTTGAGGTGGTAGTCACTGATTTGGAGATGCACATTTTCACAACACCCTCCACATTTCATGGAACCACCATTAGCAATCATAATTTGGAAATTGTTGATGGCATGGATGTAGCAATGGGTTTCTTGGGCAATGTGGTGATGAATAAAATTATGGGTACTTCCACTATCAACCAGAATGATGAGCTTCCAATGCTTGATGTAACCAATTACCTTGAGGGTTTGGGGGCCGGAGAAGCCAGTGAGAGAAATGAGGGAAATGATCGGTTCTACTTCGGGAGGGTCGGAGGGAAGGTTGATGTCAGTGATTTTAGGTGACTCGGGCATAATGGGAGTTTCAACATCCTCTTCTGAAATATCCTCGGAGATGGCCATGAAAATATTTTGTTCCTTACATTTGTGGCCCAAGAAATATTTTTCATCACAATCATAAAAAAGGCCTTTGAGTTGGCATTCAACCATTTCATCCCTAGTCAATTTTTGGATCTTTAATGGGGCGAAGGGAGTAGTGGGATTTATGGGTTTAGGGAAAGGGATAAAGGAAGGTTTACGGGTTTGAGAGGATACAACCTGTTGTGCTTCTTTAGCTTTTTAAGTAGCCTAAACCCAACTTGAGGGCCGCGCCATGAGGACATGGGCCTGAATCTCCTCCTTAAGGCCACTAATAAAACACTCTCAAAAGAAAGCATCAGTCATTCCCTCTGTTCGAAAATCTAGGTGCTCAAATGTAGTTATGAAGTCTTCGATTGTTCCTGATTGTTTCAATTTTGTCAAACAACCCAAATGGTTGGTGTCAGTGTCAAAGCGTTCATAAAGCTCAGTCAAAAATTGGGTCCAAGCAATATACGCTTGATGGGAAGTTTTTCTCCATTGCCACCATTGCCAACGTTCTTGATCTAGATGGAGAACACCATACCTAAGTTTGGCCAAGTCATGTGTAATTCCGTATAAAGAGAAATAATGTTCCATTTGGGTGACCGAATGAGTGGGGTTCGAGCCATCAAATTTGGTTACATCCACCTGCAGAAGGCGTATGTCACGTTGAAAGTGATGGGGATGAAAGGTATGGGAATGGGACGAAGTTTCACCTTCAGTCTTTGGATGTGCGTCAGAAAAAGGGTCATCGATAGGGATATTTAGTTTGGTGCAGAGTGATGCAAAGACAAATTCAGGATGGGTGGTCAGTTCTTGTTTGACTTCCTCCATTGAGGACTGAACTGATGCATTTATGGTGGTATTGATGGATGTATCTTGGGAGGCAATAGTAGCACCCAGTTGTTTCACTTCCTTTTGGGTCTCGAGGAAACTAGATTGCAAGGTGTTGAAGCGAGACCCCAGTTCTTGGCTACGGGTATGGGCCATGAGGATGGGTGAACTGAAAAGGGGCGGGTGGGGTCAATTTTTTTTCTAGAATAATGATATGGATTACTGTGATAAGGGTGAAGATATGAATCCAATGGAATAGGTCTCAAATAATGGTGAAAAAATTTCCAGACTTTTTTTTTTATTACATTTTATTTTTTTTACACCTACGAAGTTATACTCTGGTCTGACGAATACTGCAGTGATGAAATCCACAAATTCTTAACTAGAAAGAAATGTGTATTGACTTGGCAACCCGAACACAGTTGTGCGGCAACAGATCTGGTCGGTTTTAATGTGTTTATGTTTCTGTCCCCCAAGGGTTAGGTATTCAAGGGTTCTACATAAAAGGATTTTCCCTGTGCTATAGCTCTCTAATATACGTGCGGGGTCCAACAGTAGTACTCGACCCAATATCTCAGGGAACTAACTAAGGAGGATAGACTGCACCCTTAGCCGTACTACCTGACTACCCAGTTACTAGAGAGTATCTTCCCAAGTGTTGTTCTCGGTGACACTATAGAAGTCCGACGACCGATAGGTTTATCTAAAGAGGGCTTCGGGAAAGTTAGGTCAATCCTTACACAGGTGTTGTCTTATGCGCTACCACTCAAAGGGGTACCAATAGGGGTTACAAGGGTGGGCAACAGATGTGCGCTTAAGAACCACTTGTATTTCCTGCATGTATGAATCCCTCAACCGCGGGTTTATGCGTGTAACAACAGATCTCTGTGGCTTAAAGATCTCAGAATACGTCTCTACCCTGAAAAACAAATTCCCACAATTTCTGCCAAGGAAAGTGCTCTGATACCACTTGGAAGATACCATATATAATAAATATGCAGAACATAAATGAAATGCTAGAAATGGCAGAATAACAATAATATAACCAGCAAAATCTCAACAATAACACATAAATAATATAAGAGCAACAACTGAAATAACACTTTGATTCATAAAGCAATGTTCAGAGGCCTCTTCGAGGGGGCAACCTCCAGTTGAGAAACGCTCGATTACAATAATCTCCAAGCTAGGGTTTTCATACCCTCGACCGTTATTTATACTAAATATGTCTATTAAGAGAAGCATCTAGAGGAATATCCTTCTAGAAGCAGAATCTTCTATTAGGTCTTCTTACATCCATCTTATTCTATTTTATTGAAAGGCCTTATTAATATTGACCTTTATTACATTTGAATACATTGATCTACCTATGTGAGGGTTAGGACCTTAACACTGATGCGCTACCACTCGAATGGGTACCAACATGGGTTACAAGGGTGGTCAAAAAATGTGCGCTTAAGTACCATTTGTATTTCCTACATGTATGAATCCCTCAACCATGAGCTTATGCACGTAATGACATATCTCTGTGGCTTAAAGATGTCGGAATATGTCTCTACCCTGAAAAAAATTTAACCCACACTTTCTGCCAAGGAAAGTGCTCTGATACCACTTGTAATATACCAGATATAAAATGTATGTAGAATAGAAATAAAATGATAGTAATGGCAAAATAACAACAATATAACTAGAACATTCACCACAATAACACTAGAATGATATAAGAAAAACAACAGGAATAACACTTTGAATCTGAAAGCAATGTTCACGGGCCTCTTCGAGGGGGCAACCTCTAGTTGAGCAGATCTCTATTAAAATAATATCCAAGCTAGGGTTATCATACCCTCGACTCCTATTTATACTAAAAAGAAGCATCTAGAGGAAGATCCTTCTAGAAGCGAAAGCTTCTATTAGTTCTTCTTACATCCACCTTATTCTATTTTATTGAAAGGCCTTATTAATATTGACCTTTATTACATCCGAATATATTGTTCTACCTATGTGAGGGTTAGGACCCTAACAATGAAACACATGCATTGGTGGAAGATTTTTGTTGGAGGGAATCAATGGCACATGATAGACGAGATGGGGGATTTTCCATGGATGAATTTCATACTCTCAGGGAGAGAGTGACAATGATGAGGGTCAACTACCATCAATTGTTGATGAACATAGAATACCTATTGGGGGTTGGCTAGATGTATCATAGGGACCTAAGGAAGAAGGAGTTGGAGGTGGACCAACTCACTTATGAGTTGAGGAGAACACATAGATTCTTGGAAGGCACACATACGACCCTTCAAGAATCAGAGTCTAGATCAGAGGAGCTGCTGGAGGAGATTAGACATAGATCCATTGCATCTATATTAGTAGAGAGTTAGTTATATCCTTTAGCCACATTGCTAGGTGATGTTGGTGGTTTAGCAGAGGAGCGCCAGTTTATGGAGGAGCATGAGGAGTACCCAGGATCACTGATGACAATGGAGAGATATGATCTGGAGACACATGAGGATGTCCATGTGTCACAGGAGCTACCCTCCATGAGGATATTTGAGACAATAGAGAACTCATACAGAGGAGTCCAGAGCTAGGGGAATTTATGAGGACACTTCCATTTGTGTTCTAGGATTAGATGACCTTCATGTAGAGGTTGACCCAGTAGTACACCTAGGATCCATGATGATGCATGAGTATACAAGATATTACATGTGTATGCGGGAGAATATAGTGGTGAGTGATATTTCACAGAGAGATTTCTAGGTGTATAGTGGGATTCAAATTTCAAAGGGATGCACTAGATTGCAGGGAGGAGACATACTTAGTAGAGCATGGAGATTCCTCTCCCTTGCAACAGTGTATATATCTGGGAGATCACCTTCATAGTATCAGTATTTTCATGAGTGATTATGGATGGAGAGTGGTTTACCAGCAGTTTGAGAAGTTACCCTCGGTTGTACCTGGCAATTGTGGTTCAATGATGACTAGAGACAAGTATTTACCATGGGTATTAGTGGATGAGATTTTTGTTGAATCCTTGGGATTGACCAAATCATGTGATACTTTCCAGTCATATAGTTGGTTAGAGATGCTTCTATTAGCATTACCCGACACTTTCATCATTGAAAGAAACATAGGAGGAGATAGAAATTGGCAAGGGACATGGAGAGTTGATAGGCCAGGACCACCTGACAAGACCTGACAAGAGTGATTTTATTACATGCAACAGGACAAGGGTGGATCATCAGAGACAAACAGTTGAGACCTTGGGTGTGATGGTGATAATCATAGGACATTGGATAACATATATCATAGAGGGTGACACAGATTCAGATTCTCATGAGGGTGAGCATGAAGGGATTCCATAAGTTATCAATATGACACATGAAACATTAGTGGAGATTGGAAGTGATGAAATTGCAATTTTTCCATGGGATCCAAGAGTCCATTTGGTTTGTAGGGTCTTTCATCTTATGATGGTCTAGGTTGCGCGAGAGAGAAGCATACTTCACCCTTGGATGATTTTGAGAGGGATTGCAAGGGATTTTTCTATGAGACGAGACATATTCTCCCTATTGATACTCATGATCAAGTATGGATATGGTTGGGCAGATGTTACTTCCACATATTTACTTTTACAGGTGAAGCTCCTTGAAAATAGGTCTGATTTCCACAAGCATTTTAGCATGAGGATCCAAGAGTGGGGGTTCGAGTATGTATACCATGAGAAGACAATCATGATAATCGTAGTTCATATTCAACATGGTGATATTGGGAAGAGACTAGTATGGGACCCAGGGATTGTAGGGATAAGAATTTCAATGGCTAATCGAGCCGATTGTATCCTTGCAGGGGAAAGTCACTTTGAATTTCCATTGAGCTTCAGTATTGAGGGGATCATGTCACTTGAGGGTGAATCATGGAGGTCTTGTAGTACCTCAATATGGAAACAACATGTTCAGTTGGTGGATACCTTGTTCGTATTGGTATGGACTCGGAGGATATACTCATTCTGGGTTTAAGCCATGTGTCATTTGCAAGAGACTCATGGTGTTGATATGTTACATGATTATGCTTCACAGGGTATTACAGTTCATGTCCGGATATGGGACCCGATGGGTAGAGTGTGTGATAGTTTATCTTTGGATGGAGCCTATTGTGTGTCGCAAAGGTGGACATGGGACCCCGATATTATATATAGATTGATTCAGTTATTACTTGAGGACAAGCAATTTTCTAGTAGGGAGGACTGTAATGTCCCCACTTTGGGACATCATTATATTACAGAGTGTTATGATGATCAGAGTAGCCAGATTGAGGTTATAGCGATCACATGAGATATTGATGGGTTTTTTGGGGTCCGAATTGAATCTTTCATCTTATTTCATCATCATGATCCATTTCACACAGCTTGGCTTTGGTTCCATTGCATTAGGATGATTTCTATAATTTTGAGTTATTTTGGGCTATATGTTAATTGAAATAACTAAGGAGGTCATATTGGGCATAATACTTGAAGGTACCTCTTAGTGTAATAGCTCATTGAAATCAGGAGGAATAGAACTACATGATAGGATGATGATAAGTCACAAGGAGAGATAGACCAATTTTGAGAGGTAAAATGTTTAATTAATTAATTAAAGTGATTTAATTAATTAATTAATAATTGAAAAAAGTAAAAGTCACTTGGAGAGACAAGGTGAGAACATAGGATAAAAGAGATATAGGGGCCTCTATTCTCTCATTATGTTTTTTATCATTTGATATATGGCTTCTTGCTACTGATCCCATGCACTTGGTGGTTTTGAGGGTTTTGACTTAACAAACCCTATAGATCAGCTCTGTGGTGAAATATCCCACCCAACCTGGTCCAAGATTGGTCATGGATGTGAAATATTCCTCCCTCACCATTCTTCATCAAATCTATTCAACCACAGGTGGACTCTACATCAGTTGCAGGCTCAAAGAGAGCTACAACGCAACTTCATGGGGTTACTAGCAGGAGAGAACACCACCTTGAGGAGATTAGCACAATCTAGGTAGACGAGAAGGATTATGAGGAAAATGACTTTTGGGATTTCATTGTAGGGCCTAGGGCTCCTTTCCTATCCCTTTCTAGAGGAGGTTTCCCTATCTTATTATTTATTGGACTTGGCATGAATTGGGAAGAAGGAGGGTGCACCATAGATTGAGGATACAGTATTTTGAGGGGTCAGTTCTTCATTTTTTAGCCTAATACCTTGCAAGGGAGTTCCACTTGTCCTAATATACAGTTTGGTACCTTTCTCAGGGTATTCGACAACTTATTTATTGGAGGCCAAATTATTGACTTGGTTCAACTAGGAGGGTGCATCAGTCATTGGAGACACTTTGGTTTGGGGGTCTTCCCATTGATCTATTTCTTTGCTTCTTCTCATTCCTTCTTTCCATCATCATATGTACCTTATCAAGGATGTTTTCATTTCTTGGAGGCCATACTTCCCTTGATCTAGTCCAGCTAGGACTTGCACATTGTGAGAAAGGGCATCACCTTCACAAGAAGATATCCATTGGTCTTCAATATTATTTAGTGTCTATATTGTAGAGGCTTTTGGAAGCCTAGATTTTATTCTATATTTTATTTTGGAGGAAATACACTCTACTATCTTATATGTATTCTAGATCTTATCCATTTTGTATGAGGACAACCATTGTTATGAATAAAATCAAATCTGAGGTATTTTTGGTTATTCCTTATGCTCTTGATCTTGCATATAGTTGAGGTATGTTTCATTTCTATATATTCTTATTTTTTGCTGAAAACACACATAAAACCATCATTATAAACCCTACCTCAACCTAAAAGACCAAAATCAACAAAGTGTTAGACGAAATGACACAACCAGAAAACACATAAAAATTCATGAAAAACACAATGTTCTTGGCATCCTGTCTTGGGAATATTACAGTGTGTGCGCACGCTCTATGTGTGAGTGTGTATGATTGCATAGGTGTGAGGGAGGGGGGGAGGTGATATGTAAATTTTCATGGTCATTCCACTTCGTTACAATAGATCTCACTAATTTTTGCAAACTATTGTAATGCAATATTCTTCTTAAGATTGAATTTTTATATTACTATCTTAGGAGATGGAATGTGAAGATAAAGTGAAGTTGGAATGAAAGAAGATAAATAAAATAATACAACATCCCCACAATGAACAATTTTTTTTTTTGCAAATTATTGTAATGCAATCTTCTTCTTAAGATTGAATTTTTATATTACTATCTTAGCAGATAAAATGTGGAGATAAAGTGAAGCTGGAACAAAAGAAGATAAATCAAATAATACAACATTCCCACAATGAACAAAAAATGTACCTTACAAAACCCAATATTGGAAAAACTAGATAGAATGTGATGACTATTCCTTTCTCATATATTATTAATTATGAAATACAATACAAATAAGGTGAACTCGCTATGGATTTATAATGGATACTTTGACCTATATAGTTTCTACATGGCCTCCTACCTCTTCTATGCTATTTAAATATCCCACTCCTTTTCTATTCTCGACTATGGAACAATAATTAATACAATAATAATGGAACCCCTTCCTTTCCTAGTTGTCCAATATTTAACAATGTTTTCATAGTCATATAAGGGTAGGGTTAGGGTTTTTGCATGCCTTAAATCTTGATTAGAGTTAGGGTTTTAAATCGTCTAGAGTATATTTCAAAGTCCAAATAGAAATATCTCTCCATGTGTGATTAATGGAAGATAAAATAGAATCCACTTGGCACCATGGTGGTTAATGGGGTAAGTCAACTTGTGGTAGTAATATATTTCTTATACTAACTCTCAATGAGCTGACCTTTGATCCATTAGTAATCTCTTGATGTGTAGAATAATGTTGAGAAGATAGGAATATTTTTTGCACAAATTTGACCCCCTAAAATGTTGTTTGATTCCTTAAGTACACTTTAGAAGTTTCTAGACCCCAAATCACAAAAACAAGACCTACCCCTAAAATGGGGCCCACTATAAGCTAATGAATCCAATTATTCCACCTAGAAAGTGTCAAATAAATGGAAAATTATGTAGTGATACATTTTGAGTCATACCTCCCCATTTTGGGAGTCTTTTGGTCCCCAAAATATTTTACTGTATGGGGTCAAGAAATTTTTACTCTACGTTCTCCTTAAAGTACCATTTGGCCTTGCCGAGAACTTCATGCTACCCCCATCTAGTTGTTCTAGAATTCTTGTGAAAACATATATCATATATTAACTTTGTTTGAGATTCTATTACTAAGTATCATTAGACAAATACATGCAATTAAAATACACAAACAAGATATTCAATACACTTGCAACATTAAGATGAAACAATATGTTGAAAATAGTTAGATCCAAAATTGAATCTTTGACAAATACATTGAATCAAGGTTCCATATATGTTGAATCATGTAATACTTACATGGATATTAATAAGACGATGAAGAGAGGGAAAATAATTTATAAACACTCAATTCAAGAACACAACATCATTAGAAGTAAATAAATGAAGGTGGAATACTGTTAAAATATCATATGTATTTGAAGCTCAAGGTTAGAGAGAAAATTTAATTTATACACTAGTACACAATGAGAGATAAGTGACAAAAAAAATGACCAAAATCCACATATAAATGACCACTTTTGATTTGGCGATCGTTGGTGGTTAATTTTCGGTCTCTTATCAAGTGACAAAAAATGTGGTCATATTTAGTTTGGTCATTTATAGTTTCTCTTATGGTCATTAACTTGGTCATATATTTGGTCATTAATTTGGTCAGTAATTGTCACCAAATGACCAAATATATGACCAAATTAATGACCAAGTATATGACCAAATTAATGACCACAAGACAAGCTATAAATGACTAAACTAAATATGACTAAATTTTTGGTCACGTGATAAGAACCTGAAAATTAGCCACCAAAACTACAATTTGGTCATTTATAAGCGAATTTGGGTCAATTTTTTGGTCACTTGTCTCTCATTTTTTGGTCACTTATCTCTCATTTTTGGTCATTTTATATGCGAATTTCAGTCATTTTGTTTCGTCACCTATCTCTCATTGTTTAAATAGGTTGGTCATCATCCAAAGTTGGATCATACACCTCCCATGGCATGTAAGTGTATCGAGGAAATCCCATCACTTTAATGATGATCATTTCCTTCTACAAATGTATGCACAAAAAAATTTGGTCGAAGTAACTCAACAAGCAGGGATCCCCCACCCATGCATATGGAAGCCCAATTAGAGTGTCATTTTAATGATGATCCTCCTCATCTGAATTTTAATTTCAGTTTTCAAAAATATTTAAATATTTGTGACTCATCATTGCCTTCTACAAATTTGTGCACATTAAACTTTGTTGGAACTCTTTGTACAACAAGCAGGGAGCCCCAATCCCCATTCCCCCCCAACAAAAAAAAACAAGGAAGGGAAGGAACCATAGAAGAGACAACAAATGGGAAAGTTTATGTAGCTAAAATCCAAATAGTTGACATATCCCATGTGCAGATAAGTGGACAAGTAAAACTAGCATACAGTCAGCAACCATGAGTCCCAAGGTAGAAAAAGCATATGGTTGGCTCAACTTCCTCATGTGGGAAGGAATTCCAGGTGATGAAACAAGTTGGAATATGAATACTAATAGAGAATATGTGGCTATATAGGATACGAAACCACCCAGATCCAAAAATATTGCATCACATAAATGATTGGTTGTTATATGGAATATTAAGTATAGTTGGTTTCCATAAGAAGCTTAATTTTTTTTCTCATATTTAACTCTTACTTTCAATATTTGTTACTTAGAATATCTTTTGCTGGGTTAAGTATAAAATTTCTTTGAATAGAACATATCCAAAGGAAAGAATGTGGATCTTCATCATATTCTTATATTTTAGACTTATCCATATCCATATCTATTAATAATTTGTCAAAACATCTCCCATTAACATAATTGGATTTGAATAACTGCCTTTTATCAAATCACTGTAGAATTATTTTCCAGCATGCAAAATTATAACTATAGATCAAATTTCATCAAGGCATAGTGGCCACTGCTTCTAATAATAGATTTAAGCCTCTCTTTTTAGCCTTCATGATCATTTGATTCCTTTCAGATATGACTTCTTAGGCATGAGCTATTCTTGTTTGGAAAGTGTTGTTTTTTTTACTTACTTTCTTGTTTTGTTTCTTTTGATTTTTACGTTTTGTTTTCTTTTTCTTCACATGATCTAGATTTAAGAGCACAATGAACTAATTAACAGACTGGATACAATAAACACGGGGATATGAAGAATAAAAAAAATATCCAATGAACAATATCTTCTATTGAATAATGAAATAGGTTGAAACTACAAAACTGCAAAACTGAAACACTTGCTCGAATGGTGGTTGTTATGTATGATAAGAGTTTTGGCTTCTATGTGCATCCATATGAGAAGAATGGCTTACAATGAGGCTCCAGAGTCCTTTTTTATACTACTCATGAATTCCAAAACCCTAGACATCCAAAAACCTAACCCCATAAGGTGAAATAGCAAAAGTCATGTGGGCCCTATGGGTAAGTTGGTGTAATTTGGTACCTCAACTTCCAAGGGTCGTAACTTTTGCATAGGAACTCTGTTTTAGGCATGTGATATCCCATTGGAAAGGTATTTCAGAGAAATACACATTATGTCATCAAACTCTAACTTTTTCTATGTTTTGAATGTGGTGAGACAAAAAAATTGCGTTTAGGTCCCCAAAACGACCCTTGAAGTACATCAAGATGTGATGACATGAAAACATACAAAATAAGCCAGTTAAATTAGGAGAGAGGCCACTCGTATCCACCTGGAGGATGTGTGGGGATTTAAATAGAAATAGAAGTGTAGAAACCACAGTTATAAAGTAGTACATAAGAACATGTTGAACAACAAAACAAACACAAGGAGATAGTTGGAATAGGTGGGTGGCCACCAATATCCACCTGGATCAATCCTCCCCCCTTAGGAAGAAATGGTATTCATTGCGTTGAGTCTCTCCATCAGGTGAGAAAACTTTTGCTGGATTTTCCCTTGGGTGAGCCACTTACTTTGGTGTAGGAGTTGCCCTACCTTGAAAAATGGATAAAGTTGCATCCGCTACTGGCGATAACCCTTGACCTGTGTGTCCACTATTTTATTAATGGATTCCTGTTCCATGTAGTCAATATTGAGATATGTTGGTGTCAACTATTATGCAATCTTGTAGGTATCCAATAATGGGAGGAAATATGGCCGAAGGAGGTTGACATTGAATACTTGATGCATACGAAGGAAGGGTGAAGTGTTGAGCTCAAAATAAATGCTACCCATAACCTTGGTGGTAGTGTAAGGCCAATAACGAAGTGGGAGAAGATGCTGATGGGGCCCGGTGAGATACTCATTCTGCAAATGTAACCAAAATTTGTCGCCAACCTGAAATGTGTGTCATACCCTGTGTTGATCATGGTGTTGCTTGTACTTAGAATTGTATTTCTACAAAATATCCTGGACCTGGTGCTGGATGTGTTGAATCCTCTCAATGAATTCGGTGGATTTTTCAATCGCAGATTGATCAGAGGAAGAGTCTGTCTATGCGGTGGCAAGAGGAAGTGAATCATCAATGGTTCCCAAGGGTTGGCATCCCATACCCACCTGAAATGGGCTATGGCTAGTGGAACTATGGAGAGCCCTATTGAAACTGTGTTGGACATATGGGAGACTCTTTTCCCATTTACGAGGATGCTTTTAATTTTACATGCGCAGGATGTGCACAATCATCTAATTGACGACCTCTATTTGGCAATCGGTTTGGGGGTGGAAAGAAATGGATTTGTGAGCTTGGTGTCCAACAGAGACCAAAGACTTGACCAAAAGGTGTTGAGGAACCTGTTGTCTCNATATCCACCTGGATCAATCCTCCCCCCTTAGGAAGAAATGGTATTCATTGCGTTGAGTCTCTCCATCAGGTGAGAAAACTTTTGCTGGATTTTCCCTTGGGTGAGCCACTTACTTTGGTGTAGGAGTTGCCCTACCTTGAAAAATGGATAAAGTTGCATCCGCTACTGGCGATAACCCTTGACCTGTGTGTCCACTATTTTATTAATGGATTCCTGTTCCATGTAGTCAATATTGAGATATGTTGGTGTCAACTATTATGCAATCTTGTAGGTATCCAATAATGGGAGGAAATATGGCCGAAGGAGGTTGACATTGAATACTTGATGCATACGAAGGAAGGGTGAAGTGTTGAGCTCAAAATAAATGCTACCCATAACCTTGGTGGTAGTGTAAGGCCAATAACGAAGTGGGAGAAGATGCTGATGGGGCCCGGTGAGATACTCATTCTGCAAATGTAACCAAAATTTGTCGCCAACCTGAAATGTGTGTCATACCCTGTGTTGATCATGGTGTTGCTTGTACTTAGAATTGTATTTCTACAAAATATCCTGGACCTGGTGCTGGATGTGTTGAATCCTCTCAATGAATTCGGTGGATTTTTCAATCGCAGATTGATCAGAGGAAGAGTCTGTCTATGCGGTGGCAAGAGGAAGTGAATCATCAATGGTTCCCAAGGGTTGGCATCCCATACCCACCTGAAATGGGCTATGGCTAGTGGAACTATGGAGAGCCCTATTGAAACTGTGTTGGACATATGGGAGACTCTTTTCCCATTTACGAGGATGCTTTTAATTTTACATGCGCAGGATGTGCACAATCATCTAATTGACGACCTCTATTTGGCAATCGGTTTGGGGGTGGAAAGAAATGGATTTGTGAGCTTGGTGTCCAACAGAGACCAAAGACTTGACCAAAAGGTGTTGAGGAACCTGTTGTCTCGGTAAGAGATGATGGTATGTGGTATCCCAAAGTGGACCCATACTCGTTCGAAGAAGAGATTAGAAATATCTTCCACTGTGACATTATTCTTACAGGTTGTGAGGATGGACATCTTTGAAAACCAATCAATGACCATAAACACATAGTCATTTCCTTTCTTGGTGGATGAAAAGAAAGGCATGTAATCCATTGAGATGGATTCCCAAGGCTTCTAAATAATAGGAAGAGGTGTCTATAAGCCTTTCTTCTTGATAGTTGGCTTGGAAATGGCACAGGAAGTCCAATATTTGATATGCTTGTTGACGTCCTGTCGAAGTTTTGGACAATAAAAATGTTTCTAAAGAATGAGCACATTTTTCTCCATGCCAAAATGTCCTGCCACCCGACTGTAGTGGGATTCCCAAATCCGCTTTGCATGCTCATTTGTAGGAACACAGAAATGGCCTAGGTGGCATAAGAGTTTGTCTTGAATGTGAAAGTCAGCAGCAATTGCTCCTATACCCGAGAGCTGATAAGTTGTGGCAAAGTCCGAATCTTGCCGATAAAGTTGGGGCCACTCATATGCTTTATGTCCATAGGAATGGAGGACAATTGTGAGTGTAGCCATAGGAGGCCAACTGAGGTGGTCAATGACATGACTGGAGACAATTGTTTTATACTTTATGTTGATATGGAACTACTTCAGGTAGGTGGACCACTTCTGTTGGAGGTCATTCTACAATTTTCCTTCTGTCTGTATGAACTGCATAGGCTTGTGATAAGTGTGTATGATCATCTCTTTTCCTAGAATGTAATATTTCCATTGACGACACGATTGTACAATGGAATACATTTCCTTGTCCTAGGTGGGGTATTTCTGAACAGTATCGTAGAGTGTCTCGCTATGGTATGCCATTGGATTCCCATGCTGAGAGAGAACTGGGCCCACAACATAGTTAGATGCATTAGTTTAAATATTGAATGGTTGCTTCATATTGAGCAAGGAGAGTACTAGAGCTGAGAAAAAGCGATGAATTAGATCATCGAATGCATTTTTTTTCTCCTTATCCCACATGAACTTGGTCCTACCATAACCCTTGGTCACGTGGCCGAGGGCCCATGCAATATGGGAGAATCCCAACACGAACCATCGATAGAAGTTGGTTAGTCCCAAAAATCATCGAAGCTCGGTTAGTGTGGTTGAGGCTGGCCAATCACGAAAGACTTGGATCTTAGAAGGATCGACATGTACCCCATGCTCATCACCAATGTATCCCAATTATTGGACCCTATTCATGCCAAAAGAGAATTTTTCCAGGTTAGAATAAAGCTTGTGTTGTCGTAGAGTGCTCAAAACCTACTGAATATGTCACATGTGATCCTCCCACATTATTCAAAAGATGAGGATGTCATCTAAATCTGCTACCACAAAGGAGTTGGTGAAGGGTCTCAATACATCATCCATCAACCTCATGAAATTGGTTGGTGCATTTGTTAATCCAAAGGGAATAACTCACCATTCATGGAGACCTTATTTAGATTTGAAGGATTTCTTCCATAAATTAGTTGGTTCGATGTAAACCAGGTGGTAGCTAGACTTTAGGTCAATCTTGCTGAAGAAATTTTCCCCCATGAGTTTGTCAAGGTCATCAATCATGGAAATGGGGTAGTGCTTCCTGAATGTGATTTTGTTTAAGGCTTTGTAATCAATGCAACGTTGCCAAGTCCCATCCTTATTCTACACCATTACAATAGATATTTTGCAAGGTGAGGAGTTATGTTTGATTTTCCCCTTTTAAGGAATCTCTTGGATATGACTCCTGATTTGATCACTCTCCATTAATGAGCATCAATAGACTGGTCCATTAGGTAGAGATGCGTCAAGGTTCATATCAATTGGATTCTTGACATGGGAGTGTGTCGCTACCCCTTTAGGTGATGAGAAGATGTCTCTATATTCTTCCATGATTTTGTCCACTTTATTCTGCTGCAAAGAGAGACGTTGTGTAGAGGCCATAGATGTGGCAAGGACCTTATTCTTACTATGACAATGAATCACAAAGAAGACAAAATTATCAGTTTGTGAAATGACCTTACTGCATTACTTAGAAGATATTAAGAAATAGCAGTAGGCAACACTACCTCTGGGATCCTATAGAATTTTCTACCCAAAGTAATAATAACACTGCAGGGTCTAGACTCACACACAACATGATGCTTCCACAAATATGGTTTTCCTAAAAGAGCATCAAAAACTTCAGGGGGAGAAATATCACACAATAATTCATCTTTGAAAGGCTTGATGTCGTAGGGCAGACAACACTATTGGTTGAAACAAAGATCTTTTCCTTAGTGAAGCCAACCGATGGTGTAGGGTTGCGGGTGTAGTGTCATTGGAAGCTCCAACTACTTAACAACCTTTGATGAAATTAGGTTATTCTAACTACCTCTATCGGAAATGAAATGAAGTGGAGCACCCTTGACCCACATTTGCGAGTGAAATACGCATTCCCCTTCCTCTTGTTTTTCTGGTTCGCTTGGCCGAACTTTGGTGGTAGCGACAATGCATTGGGTTCATCATTGATAATTTGCTTCCTTCCTTTAGGATTTGACTCAAAATCAGAATATACCACTAACTCGGAAGCCTTCATCTAGGCCTTGAGGGACTTCTTGGAGAAACATTCTTCGGTGTCGTTCCAAGCAATTTTATTGTATTCACACCATTTGCTAGTGGCCTTCTTCATCTTCTCATTCAATTTCTTGTTTTGCGGCTTCTACTGGTTGTCCTGAGGGAAACCATCTCAAATTTGCTGCTTGCTATCTCGGTTGGGGTTGCCTTTTCCCTGTTTTGGCTACGATGAGTTCATAGATACAAACTCTTTCCTTTTCTTCTTAATTTTTTTCTCGATCTTGACAACTTATCCTTTAGCACCATGATTTTCATAGCTAAGGTTAAAGTTTTGTCAACAATTTGCAAATTCATGCTTGTTAGCACCCATATTTTTTTTATTCTTGACATCAACTAACATATCCAAGGGTCATCTTCAAAAGGAATCTTATCATTTATTATTTCCATTTCTATTTTCAACTGTGTGGTGAAAAAGGTGCTATGCGTTGTGCAGAGAACTTCATTGAGTAAAGGATTCAGTCGCGTAGTAGATTTCATCACGTAGTGGATTTCATTGCATAGTCGATTTTGTCGTGCATTGTATTTCATAATGCAAATGATTATGTCACATGAAGGACTCTTTTGCGCAGAGGATTTTTCTGTGCACAGGCTACATGTTGCATTGCACAAATGACTAGTTTAGTGGTCACTTCAAGATCACTTTCTGACTAACTGGAGAGGAAGTTTGAAAATCTCAGAGAGATTTTTTTTGAGGAAAAACAAAATAATACAAACCTCTCTCATATTTGAAAAATGTTTCATATTTTGGGATATTTGAAGGAATATTTGAGCCCCATTTTTTAGTTTTCATGATTTCTTGTCCGAGACATGTTTTTGCGATGCATATTCCTACCAACTAGAGATGAATTTAGAGAAACCAAGAGAGGTTTTTCTTGATAACGATCTTAACTAAAACAAAAAATATCAGTTTTGGAAAATAGGTTTTTATTATTGATATATTATGTCATCTTTAATGCCTACTTTCCCAGTTTGTTGCGCAATCCGTTGCATTTTTTGTTGTAGGTTACTGTTGCATAGCAGGCTTGTTGTGCAAGGGTGACATAGTGTCCAGAAATGCACATGATGAATCATCACAACCATATGGTCAAATTTTTATCACTATTAATGATTGTAAATAATATTTTGGTTACGATTATGATTTGGCAAAGTCGGGTGTTCTATTTTTAGTGAATCCATTGAAGTTATTATTCAGTTTCAAAGAAAATGGATCCATGGTTCTAGGATGGAGTTGTTCGACCCTAGCAGCCAAGGGTGAAATTAGTTTTCTATATATGGGGATCATTCTCATGTAAACAAGGTTGCTTGAAAAAATTAGTATAGACAACGTCTATTGAATGTAGTTTGAGTTTCATCAAAACTTAATGCAAAAGTCCTGAAGCTTTGATAAAAATATTATAATTGTAGCAGTTGATGTATTGTTTCCTTTATTTGCATATTTAATTCATGTTTTATTTATTCATATCTTTCTCTATCTGAATCAGAAAGAATTTTCGAACCTGGGATTCGCTGTGCATCTCCCCTTGTTTGCGCCATTTAGACAAAACGTATTTCCTCTAAAGTTAACTCTGAATTCATTCTCAACAGTTCTCCGAGTTGCTTCATGTGTTTTCTCCTCGCCACAAACAACGATTTTGAATTGAGGATTGTTCCTCACTTAGCCTTTATCCTCTCAAGTTCATTCACTGAGTAATTCATTCCATCGTTTCTTTAATTCGAATCCATACCCCAAAGTGTTACTCTTTTGCGCCAATAGAACCAAAACTTATTATCTGACAACATTAAATCTAGCTAATAATTTAAATCCATATCCCCTATCGAGACAAAGTCTCCCAAGAGATCCCTCTCCAGGTATGAAAGGCTAGTTTCGGGTCTCAAAGTTGGTTGAAAAAGTTACCTCTTTTGTCTATTTATCAGCCAAACAGATTTACATTGTACAAAGTGCTAACATTCTGGCGTCGTTGTCGGGGATGGAATTGAATGAAACTTTCCCTGGGAAGAATGACATTGTTTCAGTTCTAAGGTCTGAGAATAGGAGACACTTACACAAAGTCTTACTCTTTTGTTCCAATAGAACCAAAACTTATTATCTGACAGTGCGTCGATAATTTAAATACATATCCCATATTGAGACAAAGTCTTCCAAGAGATCCCTCTCCAGGTATGAAAGGCTAGTTTCAGGTCTCAAAGTTGGTTAAAAAAGTTACTTCTGTTGTCTATTTATCAGCAGAACGGATTTACACAGTGCTAACATTCTGGCGTCATTGTTGGGGATGGAATTTAATGAAACTCTCCCTCGGAAGAATGACATCATTTCAGTTCTAAGGTCTGAGAACAACAAAAACTTAGGCACCTATTGGTTGTATTTCTGCTCTAGCGACTCCACACATCAGAAAATCAGTTTGAAGGTGACTTCACTGGTAGAAGAATCCAGAGATAAAGTTTTCATGGTGACTCCAATAAAGCTTCAAATTTGATTCAAAGACTCCACTGGAGAATGAGACCTATTGATAGAGATATGGAAGAGTGGTATGGAAAAATCAGGTATTGGAGCTTAAGTTTAGTTCAAGAAGTATTTTTCTATTTGATCAATATCTTATTGTCCTTTCCAGAGATTTTCAAAAGAATATTTCTTCACTTACTGCATTCAAATGAATCCCAAAGATCAACCCTTTTATATCCTTCATTGAAAACTGTAGGTATACCTCCTTCTTGTATAACCGATATTTATGAATCTCCTTCCTCTAAACCATATGATGTTCATGATCATTCTTGTGATCTTAATGAAACCAAAGTTTAGCTTGTACCTTCTTTTCTTAATCCTGTACCCTCCAAGATTCAAGAAATATACAATCCTCTTAAATTTCCTTCCATCCTTCACAACTTTCCTTTGAAGCATTATAACTATCTTCCTAGGTTCGATGGAGAGATTGATGGAAAATCAACTAAAAAACATATTCAGTTCTTTGAGAATTTCATAGACCTTTTTGAGATAAAACATGATGATGTGTCTATGAGGACCTTTTCTCAGTCCTTACAAGGAGATCCCAAAGCATGGTTCAGACATTTGCATCCTCAGTCGATTAGCTCATGGGATGAACTGAGCGAAGGTTTCTGTAGATTTTGGGTTGAGAGAAAGTCATGGGATCTAATCCTTTCAGAGTTTTATTCCATGATAAAAATGAAATATGAAACCATCTCAAATTTCAATAGGAGGTTTTCTAGTCTTTATTATAAG
>SNQJ01S0023983.1:52217-68332 GCA_010110895.2 Picea sitchensis
GCTGGTAAGGCACATACAACCACCCTAATCAGTTTATGCTAGCATCATGGGTCTAATTTATTTCCAGCTGATAAGTACTGTCAAATATTATAATCTACATGCCAAAATATTCTTTCAGGCTTACATCCAAGAGTTCAGATTGGAATCACTGGTTTACAATGGATGACTGGAATTAATCTTTTTTCTAAAATAAGTCAAAAACTGGTATCAGTGCAATCCACCCACTTAGCGCATTCTGCACAGAAGGCACAACTGCAGCCACCGATAAGAACTTTATGCCACATCGGAAAGAATTACGGTGCTTCATAGGATTACACCACATGGTCAGTCAAGCACCGAACTGAAAACGCTGATGCTACTCAACACATGAAGAGGAAAATTGATGAAAACAAACTCTGAGGAACCCTGAGCATGGATATGACAACAACACATGGAGAGGAAAACGGATGAAAACAACCTCTGGGGTTTAGTATTATGGGTCATTGGAATTAGGTAATGAGTATGATGATTCATGTAACCAATCCCACAATTATAAGTGGCAGCATTCTAACTGGGATCAAAAGATCTAGGAGTGATTGATTGAAGAGATAGACTTGAATTTCTATCCTTAGAAATAGTTCCATAATTGTAGGACTTAGTTGATGAGCTGGAAGCTCAGTCTTGAGAATATGATCGTAAGCCTATGGGCAAATAGAGGAGGATAAAATCCTAGGAGTGGGTGAGATTTCAGCAGAAAAATGGCCAAATACTGTTAGATCAGGCCACAAGAAGAAAACTAGAGATTTGAGTAGAATTGTATGTATAGATTTGTTAAGGAACTGAATATTTCATTATGGAATTGTTTTTGTGTTCACCATGTGACTACAAACTGTATAGGTGAATTCAGAATTATGATAGATAAACGACATTTGTTAATGTGAGAGGAATAAATACTAAGTTAAGGATTTAAGACAAATCGGGGAAAATCTATGTACTTATGATGTTTGTATGCAACATAGGCAAATAGAAATTTTGTATAGACAGAATAAACTCGAATTCTATGAATTCAGTGGAGGGTTTTATGTGTGTGATTAACCCTGGAGAAACAAGACTCAACTAGTTAGATGACAGTGCCTGTACATATGAAAAATGGGCACAAAAGTCTTCATTGAAGACTTAAAGGAGAGGTAATGAAATACTCTACAACTCAGAGATCATGATTCCGTGTGTGAGTGAGTAATCCTGAAATGGCCATTGAGAATGGATTCATCATTTTGGTTTTTAATTAAAATACCTCTGTGTTTAATGCTAGATCGAATCCTATTAGGTTAGATAAATAATGTTGGATTTGTTTTATGGCTTGAATCGGTTCTCCGTTAAGCAAGGTCATGAATTCTATATATAATTGAGTTTCTGAGTTGTGTATTGGCCAGATTAAATCCAGAAATGTGTGTGGTCAAGGAATGACCAAACTAAATGAAAGGAAATCGACATTGATGGGTAAAGTAAACATTGAACAACAGAGAAATTAAACGATTTCATGATGAAAGAGGACTCCTGGACGTTGAATAATTGACCAGGTTATGGTCAATCCGTGATATCTGGAGTAAAGACAATGGAAAATTGTCATTATGTGCAAACTTGAAATAACCAGGAAGTAAATCGCCCTCGGGAGAATGAGATGAAGGCTATGAAGGTAAGGGGTTTTAATATTGGCATTTATCTTATCAATTTCCTACAGATTCAATTCTGGCATCGATTTGTAAATGCCCTACAATTGAGATTTGATCCCTTGGTCTAGATCTAATTCTACATCGACTAAGTTTTTGGGAGAAAATGCCCTCTAGTTGAGGAGAAATTGCCTGTGTGTTTGCATGGAAAGTCGCCCCATTGAGAAGGAATATTGTGCTCTATTTATTCCAGAATTGAGGAAACTTTGTCCTCAGATCGAGAATGGGAGAAAGTGCCCTCCAGTTGAAGAGAAATTGCCTGTGTGTTTGGATGGAAAATCGCCCCATTGAGAAGGAATATTGTGCTCTATTTATTACAGAATTGAGGAAACTTTGTCTTCAGATTGAGAAGTAGGTGAATTTATTTTCCACTCATGAAAATCGAAGAATAAGAATTGATTGTTTCTAGCATTGATTTGGATTTGGATAAGGAAATACAAGAGATTCGACCCCATTGGAAATCGAAATATATGTTATGTGTATTGAAATTTCCTTTGGATATAGAATTTCTAAGGTTGGATGAATAAATGGTTTTTTGTCTCTATTCAAAACTGAAATGTATTAGCTTGTATGAAGACCTGGTCTACACAACAATTACGCGAATTTGCAGTGATAACACACAGTGAAGAGACTTGGCAGTTCCACAGAAAAGTAATTTTAGTTCAACGTCACAGATAGTTTGTTTTTCCTGTATACACAAAAGAAAAGGTTTGATATTGAAAATGAGTATTGGTATCATTAATAATACACTAGTATTATAATGCATCACCTGACATCAATATCATAGATTAATTTCTTAGAACTCTTGTGGTCTATGAGAGCCTGGGAGGGATCTCTTAAGATTGTGCTACTTAAAAGAATGGAAAAGAACGCATGAATGAATGAAAAAGACTTTGTAATATCTTAGCTTGTATGACAATTTTAGTGAAAATATTAAATAAATCAACCCTGAACATATTTTATATGCGGCACGTCAGAGGAACCCTAGAGACTCAAATTTGAGCAACCAGAGACGAGCAAATCTAATTTACTCGTTACATAGCCAGGAATTAGAGAGCTCGCAACTATAAACCAGTATAAAATCAAGGGGTAAACTAAATGGAAAACGTTAAAACAAAGATACCGTGAGATTCAAAACCTAGACTCGTAGAATTGTAACTTCGTTGTACACCCTGCAACGCGAATCGACTGTCATTCTATCATGGATCGAGCAACTCATCATTAAAGAACTTGGAAGGGATTGAGTGGTTTAAGAGGGGAAGAGTTATCAAACCCTCGTTTTTGTTTATGGATTTCAAAATATTTTATATTCTCATTTATTTGCGAGGACGACATTGGTCCTTCTTAGAGGTTTAGGTGGCACAATATGTTTAATTCACACATGCAAAGATAGTTAAAAGGGTCATAAAATTATTTGAAGGAAAAATAATTGTTGAATGTAACTATGCTATGAGGAATGGTGGTCCCTTTGAATAAATCAATCCAACTAATTAACAAGTGATGCATGGCATGACAAGGGAAAAACATGTAAATATCAGCGGCTGTTTGGTTTTGCTGAGAATGTGTATGTAAATCTTGATGATTATAATGTTGCAAATATTGAAACTAAGCTAGCAATGCAAATACAGCTTAAATACAGCTTAAAGTACTTACAAGCTAGCAATGCAAACAAATACATTTTGATGTTGCTCAACTTTCATAAGTTGTTCTAGAGGAATAATAGTATAAATGGTTTCATACATATCAATCATCATAATTTTACAATGTACAAAAGTTGAGGCATAGAACATGTTCTGGAAATTTTGTTCTTTTGATATTGGTGTTACATAATACAAAAAAATGATTGAATCTACACTCACACAACAAAATATCTTGATCACTCATGAATGATAAACATATTGGATGGTATTTCATAACAATATGATTCTCCCATGCACATAATAGCATAGAGCTATATTAGTTTCCTATTATAGGCTTGAACTTACACTTAGCTTGATTCTCCCATGTGAGACATAATTAATTCTCCCATGTGAGACATAATAGCATATAGCTATATTAGTTGTCTATTACATGCAAAAGAAGGTTTGGAGCAGGATTACCATTGGATTCGAATCAATGTTAGGGATAGACGCAGAAAGTAAAATCGAGATTAAAACTATAATCATGTAACCGTATCTTTGATAACCCAATATAATGCTTATACCTTACATCTTTTTTCCTTTGAACTTTTCTGTACTGTATCACATACAAAGCACGCATTGATCTTGCTATGAGGCTCTCTAGGAAATATGTGTAGAAGTAAATGGTACACCTGTCAGTTATTGTCAATAATGAGTGAAAATTTACCCAATATAGGATATAGGATGTGTGAAGAATTCCTATATAATATATAAGAGATTATACAAAAAATTATTGTATATAAAATAAGTGAATAATTAATGTATATATAGCAATTGTGAATAATGAGTGAAAAATTAACCAATATAGGATGCATGAAAAATTACTATATAATATATATAGAAGATTATACAAAGAGTTATTGTACATAAAATAAGTGAATAATTAGTGTATATATAGGAAATTAGTGTATCACAAACAAAAGAATTAATATAATTCCTTTAATCATTGAGATTTGAAAATCTCTACAAACAGGGCTAAGAACATTAAGGTGGGCTAAGAACATTAAGGTGGAGGTTCTTTTGACCCAAAATGTTTGCCAATAAGGTAGTTGGAAAAAACTACTCACACACTTACTAGTTTTTCATTAAAATTAAAATCCCATATTAATAACTAGGGCAAGTGGCCTTTTTTTTTTTTGCAAGAATCTATTACATTATAAGAATTATCGTCTCAATGAAACATGCAATTGTTAACAAAAGTGCAAGAAGATATATTTCCAAGCTTTGGCTTTAGTCACTAAATGAGAACTTCTATTGAACATGCAAAGAACCTATAAAGTGGCTCATAACTAATCAAACTGAAATCGGTGTGTAAGTTTACCATATTGATGTCTCTATGTCATATTTATATTTCTAAAGCATATCCTTAAAGTTGTTTGTGTCTAATGGATTTTAACTTAATGGATTTTTCTAGTAGCCCTATTCTTCAGCCAGACCCAAAGAACAGTAGCCCTATTCTGCAGCCAGACCCAAAGAAGGGTTATAAACATACAGTTAATCATTCATTTAAATTGGAAAAATGAATCTTGCTAATTGAACTACCTCATAATAACACTGTTAGAGATGACTCCTAGAGATGACTCCTAGAAGACCTAAAACTAGAGCAAAAATAGTGGGTAACACATGTAATATTGAACAAAAATAATTGTGGTGAACAGTAACAAGTGGTTCTAGAGAATATGCCCCTTGGAAATCCAATATTCTCCAAGTCAGCAAAAATATATTGTACTAAGTGCAGGGCTTATCCATGTGAACTACACAATATAAGTTTCAACATGGTGTTCTCAACATCTTGGCATTATAAAATGAAATTACCAATCCATAAGACATGAGCTTGTGGTCTAGTTGAAAATTTAAAAATTTGCTAGCTAATATAGGTCTCAAGTTCCATCCTTGCTAGGGATAAAGAAATTAATATAGGTCTCAAGTTCCATCCTGAACTAGTAGAAGCTGAAAGCAAATCCACAAATATAATTTGTTGGAAAAAAAAGTTTGGAAAATTTTTTTTCTTTGGAAGGATGAAACCAAGAAACCATAACAGAGAACTTCCACGGAAAAGCATGTCTCCATATCAATTAGACATTGCCTACACATAAATACATAGATCTCTCACCCCATAGATCTCTCACCCCAAGCCTTCAGTTAACGACGCCCAAACTCCAAAGAAATGTTATAATATATGCACATATAAACTATCCATCCATTAATGGAATTTAGATATAATAATTACAAAACAATAGCAGCCTATCTAAATCATTCATGAGATATTTATAATGCTAGATGCATGTTGTTAATGAGATTAAACAAGACGACATCACAGGGAATCCTGAGAGATCCCTTGTGCTCCTATACGAATTCCTGTTCAAAGGCCTCCAACAGCTCTATCATAAGAATATCTTTCCCTACATACACAGGAAGGGATCCCTTGGGAGAAATATTGCCATTTTTCTTACCGTGGGAATTGTGTCTACTCGTCTCATTCTTCTCTATCTTGACAAACGCCAATAGCCTCCTGGAGGAATGGATATCAGTAACAATATGTAGAAAACGAATCAACTGGCGCATTTTGGACGAGATTAAGAGGAGTCCAAGCTTCAGAAGATTTAGCAGAGCACGAGAATATATGACATACACGACAAAGGCCCTGCTCATCTGCTATAGCATTGAAAATCTGCCACAAAGGGTGAATACTGGAGGCCCGAACCAGTTGAAAAAAACGAGGAAGGATACCATATTATAAGACTCTCCGTACAAAATTTCATCAGAGCCTCAAAAATTTGTCAAAACGCGGACTAAATTTCATGAAAACCACAAACTTATGGGCTAAAGGAACTAATAAAACAGAAATTTGTAAAAAAATACGGTAAAGGGTGTCAAACCAGATGGTGATTAAAGGAAAGACAAGAAAACCTTTAAAATCTTCAACCGAATGTCAGGTCTTGTCAAAACACTCTAAAGCTCTCACGAAATAAGCGGTCGACCTCATAAATTGTCTAGTAAGCACATTTCTTCAAACATGGACTGGATCATCCTGACAGATGCAAGAAACTCCACATTGCTTACTAACTTAGGCCAAATTTGGAGTGATTTCCGCCAAACCTTTGTCTTTTCTTTAGAAAAACCTCCAAATTTTGTTGGAAAACTCAGCATGTAATGTCGATCCTGAAATCAGTCGGTTCTATCCTTTATGTCTCCGAAAGTGCCATGGCAGTACATCAACATATACTTGCTACTACTTTTTAATAAAATTGAGCTAGATTGTGAATTCTTCTGAAAATTTGGAATACTGGAATAACGAGAACACCATGCATGTGGAAAATATCAACCACTGGAAAAAAACAAACTAAGGAGAATAGTTAAGATAAAATAATAATTCTAACAAATAAATCAATACTTTTTCATATGAGTAATCAATAATAATTATCTGAAATACAGTGTGTCTTTGTGGAACCAACAGTTGGAATCTTGCATGCAATGACCCTTACAAAAGTTGACAATCGCGAAGCCACTGCTCCACTCCAAGACATTTACAACGATGACCACTCTGTAATGGGTTCCGTGTGATGTATTTAGGGTAATCATTTAGATCTTCATTGCTCTCCTTCCGGTGCTTAGATCAAAGAACAGAGGATCCTCTATTGAGTTTTCCCATAGAAACGGCATAACATACGTCTGGAAGGCCGATCTGCTGGGATTTGATACTGAATATTTCGTTCAGTTTAGGTCAGGAGGACAATAATATGAAGCCCGTATAAAGATTGAAGTTGTTGGCCTTGAATATCCAGTCCCAACCGCAGTTCCAGTTCGTTCAGTTCCCGATCCAGCTTATTAAGTTCCAACAACAAAGGTGTAGATTGAATTCCTTCCCGTGTTAAGATCAAAGAACACAGGATCCTCTATTGTTTATAGGACGAAAATCCTAGAACTCGTGATAGTTCGTATTTGGATACAGAAATTATGTTGCGTTTGGAAGGATAAAGTCAGATTTGTGCATGTAGTTGTTATATTGGGAATGTCTTGTACCATGTTTCAGAGCATACTGTAATATATCATTCCATTTTATATTGCATATAAATTTTCTCTTATATGTGTTTTGTTTGTGTATATGCTTTGCAGAAGAAGAACCATCGGGGAGTGTTTCCATGGAGAATGACCGTTTATCTGACATAAACTTTGACACACGCGAGAGTTCCATACCCTCCAGCAACAGTTCCAGGTACAACAACTAAGGAGGACAGGAAACTCTTGTTTAAGAACAAGATCTCTTGTTTCAGAAAATGAACTTTTTTTTCAATATTCTTAACAATGATCATCGATGTATCAGGTTCACCTTCCTGGGTTTATGACTAATAACCAACCGTTGTTGAAAATACATATCCCGTGCCAGAAGACTCCATTGTTGCAATTTTCCCCAGCCATTCTGGACTCGCATTCCGTCAACGCCCGTGACATTCAGAAAGGACCTAACCTTCAGGAAACAATCCCGATTCCATGCCTTCAGGACTGCCTTGGGAACCCATGTGCATACAAAAATTGAAAAAGTTGCTGCAATCCCCCCTCAAAAGCTTCTATGAGAAAGAAACAGAGCTAATTGATGAACCCATTAACCCACAGCAACCCTCAAATCCACGTTTTTGTTTACTGAAATCCCCCCTTTCCTCCCGGTTTAGGAATGAAACCATAGAAAAGAAAGATTTTTATAGGTATGTGAAAAACTGCTGGAGATGAGGCTCTGTCCAGAAGCGGTAAAGATTGAAACTTGAACTCGGAGTTAAGGCCAACTCTATAGAAGCAGTTCTGGTCAGGTACAGAATAGAGTGGTACAGAATCGAGGGTCGAATACCACAGAACAGAATGMAGTTTCCGCTAGCTCAATATCATTCTAAGTATCAATCACTAGCTTCCAACCACAGTAACCACTTAAGAAACCCCAARCCTGTTTATTTCTTCAATCTCCCCTCCATCCTATTAGTATTAGATCCAATACTATGTCAAAGCTGTCCATTGCGGGTTCAATGAAGAATGGTAAGCATATAAAGTGATGGGCTCGCTTCTCACCCGCCGCCATGTCTGGTGCCCCAATTTGTAGTTCTTGAATCCCCCGACTAAACCTGGCATCAATATAAAAATCATTAGGAATGCATGTCCCGTAATGATTACATTATACAGTTCATAGTTTCCATGGTAGTATTGTGGACCGGGTGCAACAAGTCCTGGAACTTTGCAGTATCTTCATCTAGATATGCACCTTATTTGAGCCTCTAGGTCCAATTAGGGAAGCACGGTTGGAAAGTATTCTGGAGTTATATATTGGTGGGCATTCAACAAGCGGAGAAGAAAAAAATCACCAGTGCTGTGTTGGTCGACAATAAAAAGCTTTAAACCTGATGAAGCAATTCACCCGGGAGTAGGCCATCAAGCCTAATTCCGACATTCTAGGTGCACACATAGGCCAAGGTCGCGGGTGCGTCTGATGCGTAACTTGAACCACGATTAACATAATAACAACCCGAATTTAGCCTAGTTCGTAGAATCACTGACTTAAGTATCCGATCACCTAAGTTATTAGTATGCACTTTCTTTACAAGCAAACGAATGAACATAGGAACCATGTTCATTGAAGCTCGGCCTTCGTCGGCTTCCACCGCATCTCTGCTACTTTGCATTCGTTAAGGTCTCAGCAATGGAACCATGTTGTTGGCTCTTTTATAGATCCAGGGTCCGTAGATTTATACATCCAGGGTCCGCAGAAGGTGTCCAACAAGAAGGTCCGAGATAGTCTAAAATGTAGAGGCAAATTATGGCCTCAAGTTGCCTTAGTGTTGTTATCATTTGAGGCATGCATGTATGATTATTGCCTTAGTGTTGTTCTCACTTGAGGCATTCATGGACTAGTGGTGCAAACTGAAGCTCCAAAAGAGACTCCAAAGGCCATCTTTTGAAGCGACAATGTCTAGGAAGTGGAGGGAAGTCTAGGCGGTGGATCTACTATGGAGGCATTCAGGTGTTAATTTTCACTAACAAAGAATATATAATGAAGACATTGTATCATTTTGAAAACATTGAAAACATTGCATAAGACGACATTGCATCATTTTGGTTGTTAGATGAATGAAAAATAAACATGTAAAATAAAATATTTTTTTTTAGGAACAAACATAGTGGGAAGACCTAAGTTTCCAAATAACATTTTGAATGTATTGTCCAACAAAATCACTAATATCACTAAGATTAATTTTGTTTATTATATAAAAAATAAAATATAAAGTTTGCAATCTAAAATATTAAAAATTTGGTAGAAATTTATAGTCAACTCCATAACTAATATCAAATCAACGCTGAAGCTAATGCGAGTCGTGGCCTTCGGTAGGGACTAATAAGATCCTTTGAGAGGAGTTTGTCCTTGGTTCTACTCGACATTTTTCTTGGTCTATGCAACCTCAGCTCAAAGAGTTTGTTTTGGGCTCTCAACCCCTTTTAATGTATGGTCCTAAAAAAATCCTTAGTTACGTACTAGAGTTATTGGTCAACCATAAAATTATTTTTATGGCCAAACATATAATCCTAATTTTTTAAAACGCTCGTCCAAAAAATATTATCATCAAACATTTTCTAATCCTATGTATTATTTGAAGCTTTTTTAAAAAAACTAATACATTTTCCACTTTGTAGTTACTTTTATTTAATTTTTGAGGGGTTGAAATCATTTTGATTTGATATATAAATCCCTTGGCGTAAGGGAATTTATTTTTATTATTTGTCATGATTAAAGATTAATTAAGAAAATAAATTTCTATCAATTTACAGGCACCATTGCATTGTTATTTTATAGACGGTGACATTCTGTTGGCCAATTTGTGGGTTCTAACACTAGCCAATTTGCTTATTATGTATATCAAAGCATATAGGATCAACATCTTTATGCATTGTTATTTTACAGACGGTGACATTCTGTTGGCCAATTTGTGGGTTCTAACACTAGCCAATTTGCTTATTATGTATATCAAATCATATAGGATCAACATCTTTATCAATACCATAGCTCGCTAGGACATCGTCATGATAGCTAATTTGGTATCAATTGTTGACTTATGACACATGAGGGGGTCTATAATTTACTAAATTCTAACACTACAAATGGATTCAGAGACCCGTGAGCAATGTTAGAATTTAATAAATTGTATTCATTGTCAAAATTATAATTTTCCATTGTCGGAGTGACACAACTAAAAATGACCAAATAAATGACCAATTGTTATTCAGTCATTTTTAATCTAGTTATATCTCGTGACCAAATTTAATCATTTATCTTGGTTATTTTTAGTTTAGTTATTATGCTGTGACAAAAGTGGTCATTTATCTTGGTCTTTTTTAGTTAGCCCACTTAAAAAATTTCAAATTTCATCTTTTATCCCTTGAAAAAATTATGGTGACCAAATATTTTGGTCGCCTTGTCACTTATCTCTCATTTTATACTAGTGATAATTTTAATTATTTTCGCAAATTATGAACTCTCTACATCAATCAAGATTATCATAACTACAACAGTTATTATATAACTTCCAATGTCATGATCTTTAATGGCTACCTTATTAAAAACAATTACTCTCCATAACTTATCATAGTCTACATAACTAACATAGTTCCATTTTAACCTCAATGATATTAAGTATTCAAAGGAATAAAAAAATCAAATGCTTAATATGATATTCATATCAACATTCAAATAGAATACAATATCCATTTTAAAAATTTATTTGAATGTGGTCAAATTAAGCACCGCATTAACATAAGGAAAAACAATAGGATACAATTAAAGAATGCAAATGCGTGAAACATGCACCACTAATGGTCACCATGTTTAATTTCACAAGATTATATTTGGGAACAAGTGTTGATAGAAAATTTTGATTGGGGATGAAATTACCCCAAATAAAATATCCTCACACATCCTTCCTCGAAATGATCCACATCAATATCATCATGGAATATGGTAAATGAGAATAATATATGAGCATTTGCTTGGCCCTATCACACAATGGTATGATATTTACGTATGTAAATTGACAATACTGTGTTATTTGGTCAATAACAAGTTGTGAATTAAAAAAAACAATGTAATTTCATTTACCCCATCTTCTATAACTAATTCTAACCCTTCAGTCAAAGAAATGCAGGAGGCCTTGTTGTTTGTGGTATCTCCATATATAGATCTTTATTTGTGTATGGTTATATCTTGCAATTTTATCTACAATACATATGCTAAGGTTCCTTGACCATGATTTTGATGACATGAAATTGTGATGCACAATGTATAATGCTTCTTCAAATGGTATTTTCCAACAATATTTATGTGGTATGATTTATCAATCATTTTGTATCAATTTACTTCCCTCATTTTATATAATTTCCAAAAGGAAACTATGGAAAAATTGAAAAGAAACAAAATTTAGATTAAAAAGAAACCTAAAATTGTTTACATAATTTATCAAGTATAACTGAAAAAAGACCTATGTGAAGAGATTGAAATTATCATATGAAGAGGTCTAAAATAGAAATTCTATTAGCCATATGAGCCTATGTTTCTTTTTGGGTTTTAAATGAGAGCTATTTCAAATGTCCTATCCTTATTCAATAAAGATTTGTCTAGGCATGGATAAGATAAACATTTGAAAAATTTGTTAGGGTTGGAGTTATTTTATTGAATATTCAACACAATTTCTTGGGTTGGAAATAAGTGGTAGAGAGGACCAATTGGTTTAAAAGTGACCTAAAGTTGTGATTTTTATCATCCATTCTCATGTGGCAATTGAAACTAGACTGTTCCCTAACTAAAAATTTGTTATGTGATATTTTATTATTTTGGATAAAAGATAGTAAATGAAGGCATGGAGGCACTTCATGGGTAATAAATAGAGTAATATGATAGCTAAATGACATAATTATTTCAAACAATGTTTTTTAATCTAGAACATGGATGGAGATAATACCAATAACCCACCTTCGCCAAACTTGCAAACCCTCATGGATAATTCAATATCACAATTTACTGAATAAAAAAATGTAAAAGGAGACCAATCATCCACATTTGATCCATTTTAGGGTCATAACCTCCCTAACCCATCAAGTAGATAGAATAATGTGTTTTCTATTTAATAAATGATAATATTAATAAATAATGCCTATGAAATAATGTGAACATGTCTAATGTAATAATACTTAATAGAATCTTCCACTTCTAGAAAGATCTTCTTATAAAATGTTCTCTAGAAGATTCAAATAGTATAAATAGTAGTACAAGGCATGGAAACGTTTTCCCTCAATAATAATTTTGTGTTCGAGAACAAACCCACCTAACCCCTCAAGTAAGTAGAAGAATATGTTTTCTATGTAATAAGTGTGAACATTAGTAAATAAGGCCTACAAAATAATTTGGACACGTCTAATGTAAGAATATTTAACTCTACAATGTTGGAAACAAGTGATCTTCACTTTATATAAATAAAGGTATCATTTATAGTGTTATTGTTCTGTATATTTTGTTGTTTCTACTAGTGTTCATTATAATAATTATGTATCTTCTCTGCATAATACATTAGGACCATTACAAGTCGTATCAGAGAACTTACCCTACATACAGTTTAGACAAAAAACAAATTGGCTAGAGACGTGTACTTTCATCATCTTCAAGGAACATAGATCTGTATTTTAGTGGGTAAAACTGTGGTTGGGGAGGAATACATGCAGTAAATATAGATAGTTTCATGGGTTACTCAAAATACATTTTTCCGTCTTGTTGGAAACCATTGTACCCCTTACTAGTACCCCTTAGAGTAGTACCACATTATATAGTACCAATACACGACCACTCACTCCCACCTACAATCACGTATATAGGGAGTTTGATAGGTCTCCTAAAACTATATATATATTATCCTAATGAATGTTCAATTGCTATAGTGGCATTGAGAACAACATTCAAGAAGATTGTTGTTGCATACCTTGGTAATCGACTAGTATGCCTAATGGTATGGTTTATCTTCCTTAGTTGGTTCCCTTAGATATTGGGCTAAGTTCTACTATTCAACCCCCACGTATATCAATGAGATATAGCATATGGAAAACCCTCATCCATAGGAGCCATAAAAATTGTAAGCCTTGTTTTTGGAATAGAATAGAACAAACACAAAGGGGAAATTCGACAACACAACCCAATCTCCTGCATTCACATTGTGAATTACTACACAATTTTACCTCCTAAAAATTTGGGCATTTGATCACTACAGTATTCTTTAGGATGGAGTATAATTACACATGTTTAAAAACAATATTGGTTCCACTAACACATTAATATGGGACCTATCCCATTGGATTCCCCTTTTTGCATTGATCGCAGTGGTACCCATCACTTATAAGAATTTGTTTCCCATAGAACCACCCACGCTCCCCCACACCCTTGTTTTGGACCTATTCCATTGGATTCATCTCCTTGCACTAATTGTAGTGGTACCCCTCACCTGTAACCCACTATTATATTCAGCCCATTTTTTTATGATTTACCGATGCATGTTCATCGCCACAATGTCACAAGTACGATAAAGGAAACAATATTTTTTTCGTCTCGTCCTCTTCATTGTAACTACGACATTAGAGAGAGTGCCACAATATGATGAATTAATTCGTCATAAGAAAGAATAACATGCCCCAATAAGTTCCTCACAATCACATCACTTGGTCATCACTGGTCTTTCAAAAGATCGACGGAAAGGTGACAAAATTTTGAAGAAAAAGTAACAAACATTCGACGTAAAATTGATAACCGTTCGACGAAAAAATGACAAACCTTCGATGAAAAAATCACGAGAAGGTTGTATGTCCGACATTTTTTCTCTAAGGAGGAAAAAGACACGTTAGTCGAACCTTCATTCCAAAATTGACAAACCTTTGACGAAAAATTTACAAACCTTCGACAAAAAAATGACGAGAAGGTTGTATGTCTGACGTTTTGTATGGGGAGGACAAAAACAACTTTACTCAAACCATCGATGAATAGGGTCGTCGATGGTATGATGACTATATATACTTTAATATATATATATATGTGTGTGTGTGTGTGTGTGTGTGTGTCCGATCAAAGTCATGTAGGACATTTTTATTGAACTTTCATAAAAAATATATATGCCTTCTCTTCTTGGTGAACAAAAGAATAAAATCCCTCATCTTCCCACAAATCAATGCGATAGTGAACATATAATAGAGATACCATTCCAAGTATGGTGTAGCACTAAATTTACTAGTGTTTTTGACTTTTTTAAACTTGTTCTCATGCATGGAATTTCCCAAAAAATGTTTAGGTTGAATGTATATTTGATTTTCTATATTTGGAGTAGAGGTAGCCACATAATTATTTTCTAGAATTGCCAAAATTCCTTGAGGTTGAATATAGATCTCATTTTTTTAATTTGGAATAGAGGTAACCATTGTATTTCCCATACATATCAATTCTTTCATAAGTGAATATAGCAGGATTTCTTCCAGAATACCTCAATGTTCCAGACTTCGAAGATCTTATTGTGATTTAACTACAACTTGAATTTTGGTTATTAAATTAAAGGTACCTTATGTTACTGGTATTATTCAATTTCAAATACCTATTTAAACAAAACCCCTCAATTTCCATCCTTTATTTATCATATCCATTGAAAACTGCAACCCATATTACTATAGATAGATCTTCTTCAAGGTATGTTAAATAGTTTTGTTAAACTGTCTATTAGAACAACACCTAGAATGGGGATTCAAGAAGTTAAAGGAAATTATATATTTAATGTGTTTTATTGTTGGTATGTNAAGTTGACCAAGATGAAAATGTTGCAGATTTTAAACACATATTTTTCTACACGTTGTATATATCTTATTTTTTACTTAAAACTAAAATCTAAATATACCCTTTTGAAAAGAACAGTTTAAGGATTATGAATATATTTTTTTTCGAATTTTTCACTGTATATTTTTAAAGATACCGATATTTCATTTCACCAAATCATAATGTCTCCTAGAAATATTATGTGGTTAATTTTTTAAAAAATTAAATAAACTTAGATAAAAATAAAGAAAATGAAAACAAATTATAAGAATTGAAAGTAGATTCAATTTTGGAAATGTTGGTGTCATTTTCGAAACCAAGTTCTCAATGTTTGCAGGAGTCTGCAACCTCTGAAGTTTAGTTAAGCTTAGGGCAATTCTCTAGTTTTAGTTTTCAGTTCCAATTTACTTTTTTCGGTCGAAATAATATTTGGGCCGAAAAAATAGTATTTCGACCGAAAGACTAAAATCTAACGGAAACCGTCAAAACTGAACGGTTTCCAAGTCTTTCTGCTGAAAAAATAATTCTTTCGGCCGAAAGACTGTCGAACGAATTCCGTTCGTCGGAAAAAATGAAATGACACGTCGTATCGTTTTCTTTCGCGTCAAATTGTATAAATAGGATTTCGGCCGAACACATTGAACACAATCCATCAAATGAACAAAGAGATATAAGCTCGAGGATAGGGATTTAAAAGAATTTCTATTACTGATTGCAATTGTATTATTTTCTTTCTTTATTTCTTCCCTCTGTTCCATAGGCTTAATCAGAGGATCGATATCGATACATGGTGGTTTTTTAGAGCACTTAAACAAAGTTTCGAATCATCTTTTTGGTTTTTGTTGAATAAGGGAAATGATG
>SNQJ01S0023983.1:68342-99529 GCA_010110895.2 Picea sitchensis
GCTGGTAAGGCACATACAACCACCCTAATCAGTTTATGCTAGCATCATGGGTCTAATTTATTTCCAGCTGATAAGTACTGTCAAATATTATAATCTACATGCCAAAATATTCTTTCAGGCTTACATCCAAGAGTTCAGATTGGAATCACTGGTTTACAATGGATGACTGGAATTAATCTTTTTTCTAAAATAAGTCAAAAACTGGTATCAGTGCAATCCACCCACTTAGCGCATTCTGCACAGAAGGCACAACTGCAGCCACCGATAAGAACTTTATGCCACATCGGAAAGAATTACGGTGCTTCATAGGATTACACCACATGGTCAGTCAAGCACCGAACTGAAAACGCTGATGCTACTCAACACATGAAGAGGAAAATTGATGAAAACAAACTCTGAGGAACCCTGAGCATGGATATGACAACAACACATGGAGAGGAAAACGGATGAAAACAACCTCTGGGGTTTAGTATTATGGGTCATTGGAATTAGGTAATGAGTATGATGATTCATGTAACCAATCCCACAATTATAAGTGGCAGCATTCTAACTGGGATCAAAAGATCTAGGAGTGATTGATTGAAGAGATAGACTTGAATTTCTATCCTTAGAAATAGTTCCATAATTGTAGGACTTAGTTGATGAGCTGGAAGCTCAGTCTTGAGAATATGATCGTAAGCCTATGGGCAAATAGAGGAGGATAAAATCCTAGGAGTGGGTGAGATTTCAGCAGAAAAATGGCCAAATACTGTTAGATCAGGCCACAAGAAGAAAACTAGAGATTTGAGTAGAATTGTATGTATAGATTTGTTAAGGAACTGAATATTTCATTATGGAATTGTTTTTGTGTTCACCATGTGACTACAAACTGTATAGGTGAATTCAGAATTATGATAGATAAACGACATTTGTTAATGTGAGAGGAATAAATACTAAGTTAAGGATTTAAGACAAATCGGGGAAAATCTATGTACTTATGATGTTTGTATGCAACATAGGCAAATAGAAATTTTGTATAGACAGAATAAACTCGAATTCTATGAATTCAGTGGAGGGTTTTATGTGTGTGATTAACCCTGGAGAAACAAGACTCAACTAGTTAGATGACAGTGCCTGTACATATGAAAAATGGGCACAAAAGTCTTCATTGAAGACTTAAAGGAGAGGTAATGAAATACTCTACAACTCAGAGATCATGATTCCGTGTGTGAGTGAGTAATCCTGAAATGGCCATTGAGAATGGATTCATCATTTTGGTTTTTAATTAAAATACCTCTGTGTTTAATGCTAGATCGAATCCTATTAGGTTAGATAAATAATGTTGGATTTGTTTTATGGCTTGAATCGGTTCTCCGTTAAGCAAGGTCATGAATTCTATATATAATTGAGTTTCTGAGTTGTGTATTGGCCAGATTAAATCCAGAAATGTGTGTGGTCAAGGAATGACCAAACTAAATGAAAGGAAATCGACATTGATGGGTAAAGTAAACATTGAACAACAGAGAAATTAAACGATTTCATGATGAAAGAGGACTCCTGGACGTTGAATAATTGACCAGGTTATGGTCAATCCGTGATATCTGGAGTAAAGACAATGGAAAATTGTCATTATGTGCAAACTTGAAATAACCAGGAAGTAAATCGCCCTCGGGAGAATGAGATGAAGGCTATGAAGGTAAGGGGTTTTAATATTGGCATTTATCTTATCAATTTCCTACAGATTCAATTCTGGCATCGATTTGTAAATGCCCTACAATTGAGATTTGATCCCTTGGTCTAGATCTAATTCTACATCGACTAAGTTTTTGGGAGAAAATGCCCTCTAGTTGAGGAGAAATTGCCTGTGTGTTTGCATGGAAAGTCGCCCCATTGAGAAGGAATATTGTGCTCTATTTATTCCAGAATTGAGGAAACTTTGTCCTCAGATCGAGAATGGGAGAAAGTGCCCTCCAGTTGAAGAGAAATTGCCTGTGTGTTTGGATGGAAAATCGCCCCATTGAGAAGGAATATTGTGCTCTATTTATTACAGAATTGAGGAAACTTTGTCTTCAGATTGAGAAGTAGGTGAATTTATTTTCCACTCATGAAAATCGAAGAATAAGAATTGATTGTTTCTAGCATTGATTTGGATTTGGATAAGGAAATACAAGAGATTCGACCCCATTGGAAATCGAAATATATGTTATGTGTATTGAAATTTCCTTTGGATATAGAATTTCTAAGGTTGGATGAATAAATGGTTTTTTGTCTCTATTCAAAACTGAAATGTATTAGCTTGTATGAAGACCTGGTCTACACAACAATTACGCGAATTTGCAGTGATAACACACAGTGAAGAGACTTGGCAGTTCCACAGAAAAGTAATTTTAGTTCAACGTCACAGATAGTTTGTTTTTCCTGTATACACAAAAGAAAAGGTTTGATATTGAAAATGAGTATTGGTATCATTAATAATACACTAGTATTATAATGCATCACCTGACATCAATATCATAGATTAATTTCTTAGAACTCTTGTGGTCTATGAGAGCCTGGGAGGGATCTCTTAAGATTGTGCTACTTAAAAGAATGGAAAAGAACGCATGAATGAATGAAAAAGACTTTGTAATATCTTAGCTTGTATGACAATTTTAGTGAAAATATTAAATAAATCAACCCTGAACATATTTTATATGCGGCACGTCAGAGGAACCCTAGAGACTCAAATTTGAGCAACCAGAGACGAGCAAATCTAATTTACTCGTTACATAGCCAGGAATTAGAGAGCTCGCAACTATAAACCAGTATAAAATCAAGGGGTAAACTAAATGGAAAACGTTAAAACAAAGATACCGTGAGATTCAAAACCTAGACTCGTAGAATTGTAACTTCGTTGTACACCCTGCAACGCGAATCGACTGTCATTCTATCATGGATCGAGCAACTCATCATTAAAGAACTTGGAAGGGATTGAGTGGTTTAAGAGGGGAAGAGTTATCAAACCCTCGTTTTTGTTTATGGATTTCAAAATATTTTATATTCTCATTTATTTGCGAGGACGACATTGGTCCTTCTTAGAGGTTTAGGTGGCACAATATGTTTAATTCACACATGCAAAGATAGTTAAAAGGGTCATAAAATTATTTGAAGGAAAAATAATTGTTGAATGTAACTATGCTATGAGGAATGGTGGTCCCTTTGAATAAATCAATCCAACTAATTAACAAGTGATGCATGGCATGACAAGGGAAAAACATGTAAATATCAGCGGCTGTTTGGTTTTGCTGAGAATGTGTATGTAAATCTTGATGATTATAATGTTGCAAATATTGAAACTAAGCTAGCAATGCAAATACAGCTTAAATACAGCTTAAAGTACTTACAAGCTAGCAATGCAAACAAATACATTTTGATGTTGCTCAACTTTCATAAGTTGTTCTAGAGGAATAATAGTATAAATGGTTTCATACATATCAATCATCATAATTTTACAATGTACAAAAGTTGAGGCATAGAACATGTTCTGGAAATTTTGTTCTTTTGATATTGGTGTTACATAATACAAAAAAATGATTGAATCTACACTCACACAACAAAATATCTTGATCACTCATGAATGATAAACATATTGGATGGTATTTCATAACAATATGATTCTCCCATGCACATAATAGCATAGAGCTATATTAGTTTCCTATTATAGGCTTGAACTTACACTTAGCTTGATTCTCCCATGTGAGACATAATTAATTCTCCCATGTGAGACATAATAGCATATAGCTATATTAGTTGTCTATTACATGCAAAAGAAGGTTTGGAGCAGGATTACCATTGGATTCGAATCAATGTTAGGGATAGACGCAGAAAGTAAAATCGAGATTAAAACTATAATCATGTAACCGTATCTTTGATAACCCAATATAATGCTTATACCTTACATCTTTTTTCCTTTGAACTTTTCTGTACTGTATCACATACAAAGCACGCATTGATCTTGCTATGAGGCTCTCTAGGAAATATGTGTAGAAGTAAATGGTACACCTGTCAGTTATTGTCAATAATGAGTGAAAATTTACCCAATATAGGATATAGGATGTGTGAAGAATTAGTATATAATATATAGGAGATTATACAAAAAAAATATTGTATATAAAATAAGTGAATAATTAATGTATATATAGCAATTGTGAATAATGAGTGAAAAATTAACCAATATAGGATGCATGAAAAATTACTATATAATATATATAGGAGATTATACAAAGAGTTATTGTACATAAAATAAGTGAATAATTAATGTATATATAGGAAATTAGTGTATCACAAACAAAAGAATTAATATAGTTCCTTTAATCATTGAGATTTGAAAATCTCTACAAACAGGGCTAAGAACATTAAGGTGGGCTAAGAACATTAAGGTGGAGGCTCTTTTGACCCAAAATGGTTGCCAATAAAGTAGTTGGAAAAAACTACTCACACACTTACTAGTTTTTCATTAAAATTAAAATCCCACATTAATAACTAGGGCAAGTGGCCTTTTTTTTTTGCAAGAATCTATTACATTATAGGAATTATCGTCTCAATGAAACATGCAACTGTTAACAAAAGTGCAAGAAGATATATTTCCAAGCTTTGGCTTTAGTCACTAAATGAGAACTTCTATTTAACATGCAAAGAACCTAAAAAGTGGCTCATAACTAATCAAACTCAAATTGGTGTGTAAGTTTACCATATTGATGTCTCTATGTCATATTTATATTTCTAAAGCATATCCTTAGAATTGTTTGTGTCTAATGGATTTTAACTTATGTCCCCTGGTTTTTCTAGTATCCCTATTCTTCAACCAGACCCAAAGAACAGTAGACCCAAAGAAGGGTTATAAACATACAATTAATCATTCATTTAAATTGGAAAAATGTATCTTGCTAATTGAACTACCTCATAATAACACTGTAAATCTTGCTAATTGAACTACCTCATAAGGCCTAAAACTAGAGCAAAAATAGTGGGTAACACATGTAATATTGAACAAAAATAATTGTGGTGAATAGTAGCAAGTGGTTCTAGAGAATATGCCCCTTGGAAATCCAATATTCTCCAAGTCAGCAAAAATATATTGTACTAAGTGCAGGGCTTATCCATGTGAACTACACAATACAAGTTTCAACATGGTGTTCTCAACATCTTGGCATTATAAAATGAAATTACCAATCCTTAAGACATGAGCTTGTGGTCTAGTTGAAAATTTAAAAATTTGCTAGCTAATATAGGTCTCAAGTTCCATCCTGGCTAGGGATAACGAAATTAATATAGGTCTCAAGTTCCATCCTGAACTAGTAGAAGCTCAAAACAAATCCACAAATATAATTTGTTAGAAAAAAAAAATTCTTTGGAAGGATGAAACCAAGAAACCATAACAAAGAACTTCCACGGAAAAGCATGTCTCCATATCAATTAGACATTGCCTACACATTAAAAGATAAATACGTAGATCTCTCACCCCAAGCCTAATCTAACGAAGCACGCAAACGCCAATAGCCTCTATCTTGACAAACGCCAATAGCCTCCTGGAGGAATGGATATCAGTAACAATATGTAGAAAACGAATCAACTGGCGCATTTTGGACGAGATTAAGAGGAGTCCAAGCTTCAGAAGATTTAGCAGAGCACGAGAATATATGACATACACGACAAAGGCCCTGCTCATCTGCTATAGCATTGAAAATCTGCCACAAAGGGTGAATACTGGAGGCCCGAACCAGTTGAAAAAAACGAGGAAGGATACCATATTATAAGACTCTCCGTACAAAATTTCATCAGAGCCTCAAAAATTTGTCAAAACGCGGACTAAATTTCATGAAAACCACAAACTTATGGGCTAAAGGAACTAATAAAACAGAAATTTGTAAAAAAATACGGTAAAGGGTGTCAAACCAGATGGTGATTAAAGGAAAGACAAGAAAACCTTTAAAATCTTCAACCGAATGTCAGGTCTTGTCAAAACACTCTAAAGCTCTCACGAAATAAGCGGTCGACCTCATAAATTGTCTAGTAAGCACATTTCTTCAAACATGGACTGGATCATCCTGACAGATGCAAGAAACTCCACATTGCTTACTAACTTAGGCCAAATTTGGAGTGATTTCCGCCAAACCTTTGTCTTTTCTTTAGAAAAACCTCCAAATTTTGTTGGAAAACTCAGCATGTAATGTCGATCCTGAAATCAGTCGGTTCTATCCTTTATGTCTCCGAAAGTGCCATGGCAGTACATCAACATATACTTGCTACTACTTTTTAATAAAATTGAGCTAGATTGTGAATTCTTCTGAAAATTTGGAATACTGGAATAACGAGAACACCATGCATGTGGAAAATATCAACCACTGGAAAAAAACAAACTAAGGAGAATAGTTAAGATAAAATAATAATTCTAACAAATAAATCAATACTTTTTCATATGAGTAATCAATAATAATTATCTGAAATACAGTGTGTCTTTGTGGAACCAACAGTTGGAATCTTGCATGCAATGACCCTTACAAAAGTTGACAATCGCGAAGCCACTGCTCCACTCCAAGACATTTACAACGATGACCACTCTGTAATGGGTTCCGTGTGATGTATTTAGGGTAATCATTTAGATCTTCATTGCTCTCCTTCCGGTGCTTAGATCAAAGAACAGAGGATCCTCTATTGAGTTTTCCCATAGAAACGGCATAACATACGTCTGGAAGGCCGATCTGCTGGGATTTGATACTGAATATTTCGTTCAGTTTAGGTCAGGAGGACAATAATATGAAGCCCGTATAAAGATTGAAGTTGTTGGCCTTGAATATCCAGTCCCAACCGCAGTTCCAGTTCGTTCAGTTCCCGATCCAGCTTATTAAGTTCCAACAACAAAGGTGTAGATTGAATTCCTTCCCGTGTTAAGATCAAAGAACACAGGATCCTCTATTGTTTATAGGACGAAAATCCTAGAACTCGTGATAGTTCGTATTTGGATACAGAAATTATGTTGCGTTTGGAAGGATAAAGTCAGATTTGTGCATGTAGTTGTTATATTGGGAATGTCTTGTACCATGTTTCAGAGCATACTGTAATATATCATTCCATTTTATATTGCATATAAATTTTCTCTTATATGTGTTTTGTTTGTGTATATGCTTTGCAGAAGAAGAACCATCGGGGAGTGTTTCCATGGCAGAGAATGACCGTTTATCTGACATAAACTTTGACACACGCGAGAGTTCCATACCCTCCAGCAACAGTTCCAGGTACAACAACTAAGGAGGACAGGAAACTCTTGTTTAAGAACAAGATCTCTTGTTTCAGAAAATGAACTTTTTTTTCAATATTCTTAACAATGATCATCGATGTATCAGGTTCACCTTCCTGGGTTTATGACTAATAACCAACCGTTGTTGAAAATACATATCCCGTGCCAGAAGACTCCATTGTTGCAATTTTCCCCAGCCATTCTGGACTCGCATTCCGTCAACGCCCGTGACATTCAGAAAGGACCTAACCTTCAGGAAACAATCCCGATTCCATGCCTTCAGGACTGCCTTGGGAACCCATGTGCATACAAAAATTGAAAAAGTTGCTGCAATCCCCCCTCAAGCTTCTATGAGAAAGAAACAGAGCTAATTGATGAACCCATTAACCCACAGCAACCCTCAAATCCACGTTTTTGTTTACTGAAATCCCCCCTTTCCTCCCGGTTTAGGAATGAAACCATAGAAAAGAAAGATTTTTATAGGTATGTGAAAAACTGCTGGAGATGAGGCTGTCTGTCCAGAAGCGGTAAAGATTGAAACTTGAACTCGGAGTTAAGGCCAACTCTATAGAAGCAGTTCTGGTCAGGTACAGAATAGAGTGGTACAGAATCGAGGGTCGAATACCACAGAACAGAATGAAGTTTCCGCTAGCTCAATATCATTCTAAGTATCAATCACTAGCTTCCAACCACAGTAACCACTTAAGAAACCCCAAACCTGTTTATTTCTTCAATCTCCCCTCCATCCTATTAGTATTAGATCCAATACTATGTCAAAGCTGTCCATTGCGGGTTCAATGAAGAATGGTAAGCATATAAAGTGATGGGCTCGCTTCTCACCCGCCGCCATGTCTGGTGCCCCAATTTGTAGTTCTTGAATCCCCCGACTAAACCTGGCATCAATATAAAAATCATTAGGAATGCATGTCCCGTAATGATTACATTATACAGTTCATAGTTTCCATGGTAGTATTGTGGACCGGGTGCAACAAGTCCTGGAACTTTGCAGTATCTTCATCTAGATATGCACCTTATTTGAGCCTCTAGGTCCAATTAGGGAAGCACGGTTGGAAAGTATTCTGGAGTTATATATTGGTGGGCATTCAACAAGCGGAGAAGAAAAAAATCACCAGTGCTGTGTTGGTCGACAATAAAAAGCTTTAAACCTGATGAAGCAATTCACCCGGGAGTAGGCCATCAAGCCTAATTCCGACATTCTAGGTGCACACATAGGCCAAGGTCGCGGGTGCGTCTGATGCGTAACTTGAACCACGATTAACATAATAACAACCCGAATTTAGCCTAGTTCGTAGAATCACTGACTTAAGTATCCGATCACCTAAGTTATTAGTATGCACTTTCTTTACAAGCAAACGAATGAACATAGGAACCATGTTCATTGAAGCTCGGCCTTCGTCGGCTTCCACCGCATCTCTGCTACTTTGCATTCGTTAAGGTCTCAGCAATGGAACCATGTTGTTGTCTTTGTGATAGAGCCAAGGGTCCTGAAGGTGTCCAACAAGAAGGTCCGAGATAGTCTAAAATGTAGAGGCAAATTATGGCCTCAAGTTGCCTTAGTGTTGTTATCATTTGAGGCATGCATGTATGATTATTGCCTTAGTGTTGTTCTCACTTGAGGCATTCATGGACTAGTGGTGCAAACTGAAGCTCCAAAAGAGACTCCAAAGGCCATCTTTTGAAGCGACAATGTCTAGGAAGTGGAGGGAAGTCTAGGCGGTGGATCTACTATGGAGGCATTCAGGTGTTAATTTTCACTAACAAAGAATATATAATGAAGACATTGTATCATTTTGAAAACATTGAAAACTTGTACATAAAGACGACATTGCATCATTACAGTTGTTAGATGGATAGAAAATAAACATGAAATAAAATATTTTTTTTAGGAACAAACATAGTGGGAAGACCTAAGTTTCCAAATAACATTTTGAATGTATTGTCCAACAAAATCACTAATATCACTAAGATTAATTTTGTTTTATTATATAAAATAAAACATAAAGTTTGCAATCTAAAATATTAAAAATTTGGTAGAAATTTATAGTCAACTCCATAACTAATATCAAATCAACGCTGAAGCTAATGCGAGTCGTAGCCAGTAGGGACTAATAAGATCCTTTGAGAGGAGTTTGTCCTTGGTTCTACTCGACATTTTTCTTGGTCTATGCAACCTCAGCTCAAAGAGTTTGTTTTGGGCTCTCCTTGCCACAATGTATGGTCTAAAATCCCTTAGTTACGTACTAGAGTTGTTATTGGTCAACCATAAAATTATTTTTATGGCCAAACATATAATCCTAATTTTTTAAAACGCTCGTCCAAAAAATATTATCATCAAACATTTTCTAATCCTATGTATTATTTGAAGCTTTTTTAAAAAACTAATACATTTTCCACTTTGTAGTTACTTTTATTTAATTTTTGAGGGGTTGAAATCATTTTGATTTGATATATAAATCCCTTGGCGTAAGGGAATTTATTTTTATTATTTGTCATGATTAAAGATTAATTAAGAAAATAAATTTCTATCAATTTACAGGCACCATTGCATTGTTATTTTATAGACGGTGACATTCTGTTGGCCAATTTGTGGGTTCTAACACTAGCCAATTTGCTTATTATGTATATCAAAGCATATAGGATCAACATCTTTATGCATTGTTATTTTACAGACGGTGACATTCTGTTGGCCAATTTGTGGGTTCTAACACTAGCCAATTTGCTTATTATGTATATCAAATCATATAGGATCAACATCTTTATCAATACCATAGCTCGCTAGGACATCGTCATGATAGCTAATTTGGTATCAATTGTTGACTTATGACACATGAGGGGGTCTATAATTTACTAAATTCTAACACTACAAATGGATTCAGAGACCCGTGAGCAATGTTAGAATTTAATAAATTGTATTCATTGTCAAAATTATAATTTTCCATTGTCGAAGTGACACAACTAAAATGACCAAATAAATGACCAATTGTTACGTGGCCATTTTTAGTTAGTTATATCTCGTGACCAAATTTAATCATTTATCTTGGTTATTTTTAGTTTAGTTATTATGCTGTGACAAAAGTGGTCATTTATCTTGGTCTTTTTTAGTTATTTGTAAAAATTTCAAATTTCATCTTTATCCCTTGAAAAAATGGTGACCAAATATTTTGGTAAAGCGCCAATCACTATCTCTCATTTTATACTAGTGATAATTTTAATTATTTTCGCAAATTATGAACTCTCTACATCAATCAAGATTATCATAACTACAACAGTTATTATATAACTTCTAATGTCATGATCTTTAATGGCTACCTTATTAAAAACAATTACTCTCCATAACTTATCATAGTCTACATAACTAACATAGTTCCATTTTAACCTCAATGATATTAAGTATTCAAAGGAATAAAAAAATCAAATGCTTAATATGATATTCATATCAACATTCAAATAGAATACAATATCCATTTAAAAAATTTATTTGAATGTGGTCAAATTAAGCACCGCATTAACATAAGGAAAAACAATAGGATACAATTAAAGAATGCAAATGCGTGAAACATGCACCACTAATGGTCACCATGTTTAATTTCACAAGATTATATTTGGGAACAAGTGTTGATAGAAAATTTTGATTGGGGATGAAATTACCCCAAATAAAATATCCTCACACATCCTTCCTCGAAATGATCCACATCAATATCATCATGGAATATGGTAAATGAGAATAATATATGAGCATTTGCTTGGCCCTATCACACAATGGTATGATATTTACGTATGTAAATTGACAATACTGTGTTATTTGGTCAATAACAAGTTGTGAATTAAAAAAAACAATGTAATTTCATTTACCCCATCTTCTATAACTAATTCTAACCCTTCAGTCAAAGAAATGCAGGAGGCCTTGTTGTTTGTGGTATCTCCATATATAGATCTTTATTTGTGTATGGTTATATCTTGCAATTTTATCTACAATACATATGCTAAGGTTCCTTGACCATGATTTTGATGACATGAAATTGTGATGCACAATGTATAATGCTTCTTCAAATGGTATTTTCCAACAATATTTATGTGGTATGATTTATCAATCATTTTGTATCAATTTACTTCCCTCATTTTATATAATTTCCAAAAGGAAACTATGGAAAAATTGAAAAGAAACAAAATTTAGATTAAAAAGAAACCTAAAATTGTTTACATAATTTATCAAGTATAACTGAAAAAAGACCTATGTGAAGAGATTGAAATTATCATATGAAGAGGTCTAAAATAGAAATTCTATTAGCCATATGAGCCTATGTTTCTTTTTGGGTTTTAAATGAGAGCTATTTCAAATGTCCTATCCTTATTCAATAAAGATTTGTCTAGGCATGGATAAGATAAACATTTGAAAAATTTGTTAGGGTTGGAGTTATTTTATTGAATATTCAACACAATTTCTTGGGTTGGAAATAAGTGGTAGAGAGGACCAATTGGTTTAAAAGTGACCTAAAGTTATGATTTTTATCATCCATTCTCATGTGGCAATTGAAACTAGACAGTCCCCTATCTAAAAATTTGTTATATGATATTTTATTATTTTGGATAAAAGATAGTAAATGAAGGCATGGAGGCACTTCATGGGTAATAAATAGAGTAATATGATAGCTAAATGACATAATTATTTCAAACAATGTTTTTTAATCTAGAACATGGATGGAGATAATACCAATAACCCACCTTCTCCAAACTTGCAAACCCTCATGGATGATTCAATATCACAATTTACTGAATAAAAAAAATGTAAAAGGAGACCAATCGTCCACATTTGATTACATTTGAGGTCCTAACTTTCCTAACCCATCAAGTAGATAGAATAATATGTTTCTATTTAATAAATGATAATATTAATAAATAATGCCTATGAAATAATGTGAACATGTCTAATGTATTAATACTTAATAGAATCTTCACTTCTAGAAGATCTTCTTATAAAATGTTCTCTAGAATATAGAAATAGTATAAATAGTAGTAAAGGCATGGAAACATTTTCCTCAATAATATAATTTTGTGTTAGAGAACAAACCCACCTAGCTTACCTCAAGTAAAATTAGAGATAATATGTTTTCTATGTAATAAGGATGACATTAATAAGAAATAAAAGGCCCCTTTTCTGAAATAATTTGGACACGTCTAATGTAAGAATATTTAACTCTACAATGTTGGAAACAAGTGATCTTCACTTTATATAAATAAAGGTATCATTATTAGTGTTATTGTTCTGTATATTTTGTTGTTTCTACTAGTGTTCATTATAATAATTATGTATCTTCTCTGCATAATACATTAGGACCATTACAAGTCGTATCAGAGAACTTACCCTACATACAGTTTAGACAAAAAACAAATTGGCTAGAGACGTGTACTTTCATCATCTTCAAGGAACATAGATCTGTATTTTAGTGGGTAAAACTACAGCTGGTTGGGGAGGCCACATGCACAGTAAATATAGATAGTTTCTGGGTTACTCAAAATACATTTTTCCGTCTTGTTGGAAACCATTGTACCCCTTACTAGTACCCCTTAGAGTAGTACCACATTATATAGTACCAATACACGACCACTCACTCCCACCTACAATCACGTATATAGGGAGTTTGATAGGTCTCCTAAAACTATATATATATTATCCTAATGAATGTTCAATTGCTATAGTGGCATTGAGAACAACATTCAAGAAGATTGTTGTTGCATACCTTGGTAATCGACTAGTATGCCTAATGGTATGGTTTATCTTCATAGTTGGTTCCCTTAGATATTGGGTTGAGTATTATTTTTGGACCCCACACGTATATCAATGAGATATAGCATATGGAAAACCCTCATCCATAGGAGCCATAAAAATTGTAAGCCTTGTTTTTGGAATAGAATAGAACAAACACAAAGGGGAAATTCGACAACACAACCCAATCTCCTGCATTCACATTGTGAATTACTACACAATTTTACCTCCTAAAAATTTGGGCATTTGATCACTCTGGTATTCTTTAGGATGGAGTATAATTACACATGTTTAAAAACAATATTGGTTCCACTAACACATTAATATGGGACCTATCCCCATTGGATTCCCCTTTTTGCATTGATCGTAGTGGTGCCATCACTTATAAGAATTTGTTTCCCATAGAACCACCCACGCTCCCCCACACCCTTGTTTGGACCTATTCAATTGGATTCCTCTCTTTGTACTAATTGTAGTGGTACCCCTCACTGTAACACTATTATATTATTCAGCCCATTTTTTTTACATGATTCTGGAGTGCATGTTCATATTACAATGTCACAAGTACGATAAAGGAAACAATATTTTTTTCGTCTCGTCCTCTTCATTGTAACTACGACATTAGAGAGAGTGTCACAATATGATGAATTAATTCGTCATAAGAAAGAATAACATGCCCCAATAAGTTCCTCACAATCACATCACTTGGTCATCACTGGTCTTTCGAAAGATCGACGGAAAGGTGACAAAATATTGAAGAAAAAGTAACAAACATTCGACGTAAAATTGATAACCGTTAAATGAAAAATTGACAAACCTTCGATGAAAAAATCACGAGAAGGTTGTATGTCCGACATTTTTTCTCTAAGGAGGAAAAAGACACGTTAGTCGAACCTTCATTCCAAAATTGACAAATAATAACTGGCAGAAAAATTTACAAACCGACAAAAATGGCCGAAGGTTGTATTATTAAACGTTTTTGTATAGAGGTAAGCAAACTTTACTCAAACCATCGATGAATAGGGTCGTCGATGGTATGATGTTATATATATTTTGTATATGTGTGTGTGTGTGTGTGTGTGTGTGTGTCGATCAAAGTCATGTAGGACATTTTTATTGAACTTTCATAAAAAATATATATGCCTTCTCTTCTTGGTGAACAAAAGAATAAAATCCCTCATCTTCCCACAAATCAATGCGATAGTGAACATATAATAGAGATACCATTCCAAGTATGGTGTAGCACTAAATTTACTAGTGTTTTTGACTTTTTAAACTTGTTCTCATGCATGGAATTTCCCAAAAAATGTTTAGGTTGAATGTATATTTGATTTTCTATATTTGGAGTAGAGGTAGCCACATAATTATTTTCTAGAATTGCCAAAATTCCTTGAGGTTGAATATAGATCTCATTTTTTTAATTTGGAATAGAGGTAACCATTGTGTTTCCCCATACATATCAATTCTTTCATAAGTGAATATAGCAGAATTTCTTCCAGAATACCTCAATGTTCCAGACTTCGAAGATCTTATTGTGATTTAACTACAACTTGAATTTTGGTTATTAAATTAAAGGTACCTTATGTTATTGGTATTATTCAATTTCAAATACCTATTTAAACAAAACCCCTCAATTTCCATCCTTTATTTATCATATCCATTGAAAACTGCAACCCATATTACTATAGATAGATCTTCTTCAAGGTATGTTAAATAGTTTTGTTAAACTGTCTATTAGAACAACACCTAGAATGGGGATTCAAGAAGTTAAAGGAAATTATATATTTAATGTGTTTTATTGTTGGTATGTACTTTATACCAAATTTCCATAGAGAGTGCTAAGTGAAGATGCCATTTATTCATAACACCATTCATACAAAACTTCGTAAAACATCAGTAGAAAACCCATCACTTGTTGGATTATTTGAAATATTTTTAAGTTTGTTGCACTATTCAATTTTTTTTGTTGCAATGGGGTGAAATCATGAAGATGGGTTACACTTTTGCTTGTTTATGAAAAAACTATATTTTCTAAGTTATTCAACCCACGACATACAAAAGTATTTCTTTTATTTAGAATTCACTGCACAATAAAAAAACTTGTGAAGAATTGTGTTATCTTTTCCAATGACTATTTTCAATTTTTTTATCATTTTGATATGTCAATTTTGACAATTGTTTAAGAGTATGTTCATAGATGAAATGAATGATAATGATTACTTATTTCTACAACAATGTATCTATTATTAAACTTATATGTTTTTAAGAAACGAAATAAACTATATACAAAGACTTTATTTTATTATGACTATAATTTATTATGACTATCATTTTAATTTAGGATGAATATTATAATTTCTAGAATTTTTGAAGTTGACCAAGATGAAAATGTTACATATTTTAAACACATATTTTTTTCTACCGTTGTATATATCTTATTTTTTACTTAAAACTAAAATCTAAATATACCCTTTTGAAAAGAGAGCAGTTTAAGGATTATGAATATATTTTTTGTGAATTTTTCAGCATGTATTTTTAAAGATACCGATATTTCATTTCACCAAATCATAATGTCTCCTAGAAATGGCTAATGGTTAATTTTTAAAAAATTAAGTAAACTTAGATAAAAATAAAAGGTAAACAAATTATAAGAATTGAAAGTAGATTCAATTTTGCGAATGCTGGTGTCATTTTCGAAAAAAAATTCTCAATGTTTGCAGTCACGCAACCTACGAGGATTTAGTTAAGCTTAGAACCCAATTCTCTAGTTTTAGTTTTTCGTTCCAATTTCATTTTTTCGTTGAAATAATATTTGGGCGAGAAAAATGAGTATTCAAACCGAGAAAGACTAAATCCTACTTGAGGAAGCTGAGTCAAAAGCGAGCGGTTTCCAAGTCTTCCTATTTGAAAAAATAATTCTTCGGCGAGAAAGGCGTAGAGCAATTCCGTTAAATTAGGAAAAATGAAATGATACGATAGTATCGTTTTTTTCGCGTTAAATTGTATAAATAGTTTTTTCGGCCGAACACATTGAACACAATCCATCAAAATGAACAAAAGAGATATAAGCTCAGGGATAGGGATTTCAAATAATTTCTATTATTGATTACAGTTTTATTATTTTCTTTCTTTATTTCTTCCCTACGTTCCATAGGCTTAATCGAGGATCGATATCGATACATGGTGGTTTTTTAGAGCACTTAAACAAAGTTTGAATCATCTTTTGGTTTTGTTGATAAAGGAAATGATGTTTGTTCAAGTTTTTACAGGAATAACAATTTATATGGTTTGAAAGATAAATGTTGAGCATTTTTTCCAAGGTGAAGTCTTTGTTGAACATATCTTTTCTGAGATAACTATCAAAGTCATAGGAAACAAAGTTTGTGCAAGAGAAAATGATTGCCTCGAGATGATACTAAGCCGTCGACCAAAGGAAAAGAGCTTTATCGAGGAGAAAAGAAACAAGAGCGATGAAAATATTGATGAAATAGCGATGATAATGTCAATAGAGATTTTAAACAAGAATAATTTCAACTAAGGTATGCATGCACATATGATGATGAGCACCATTTTGTTAGACTATGATGGATAAAAAAATTCAAATATATAAATTCAAATTAAAAATATTGTAAAATAATATAATTAGTTGTAATTACAATTTGATATTTTAAAAAACATAAATAGATTTGTCTCATAATGCCGAAGAAAGGCGTTAAAAGCGAAATTGAATCGGAAGGCCAATCACCTATATGTATGTGTACATAAATTTAAATTAATACAAGATGAACACTCAAGTATATATAACTTAGTGAATTTGTGTTAGGGTTATGTTTTTTTAATATAAACTTAAAATTGAAATATGCCAGAATCTATCAACATTGATGATGAAATATTAGAAAATGTTAATCTTTGACAAATTTGGAAAGAAAAAGATAAGCATTATATAAGATATCCATTGTATTGAAAGGATATCCTTTTCAAGAAACCCGTATTAAATTCTCATGTTCACTTTCAAGACTATGAGTCGGATGTCATAAGTTGTCAATATAGTCATTTATTTTCAATAAAAATAAAATAAAAAAGTTAGAAAATGGAAAATGTCCAAAGTCGATCATGAGCGAATAATTGAAGATGGAATACCATTATGTTGTTTTTAAACAAACTTGGCATGTGTACATTCCATAATTTTAATTTTTCATTGAAAGTACATTCAGATTTTGATAACTTGTTTGACTATCTTCAAACATATTTCCAATTATGATATTTAACAAGATGACCTTTCTCAACACATGTCCTTAGTACAACTAAAAAATATCTAAGTCTCAATGTTCTAATTCTATGGCCATTGCTTCCATCTTAGTCTTCCATAACTCTTTCTTTATTCTTTCCATATTGTAACGAGTGGGTTGGCCTTCTAGGCACATCTAAAAAATCATACCCAAGCTTCAAAGACTTCAGCCTTGTTGCATCAAGGATTACCATTGGTGAAACAACAAGGGAACTCATTGTTCATGTTTTTCAATTCTAGAAGCCACTCCTGACTATCTTCCATCTTCTCCTAAATCCTACTACTTTGCCTCAAATTCATTCCAATGTGATTAAGCGTGTTTTGATATCACTTGTCATTGTAGTGACAATTCTGAATACCACCATAGTGTCTTAAAATCATCTTCGAAACTACCTTTCCTTTAAAAGTGGTGAAGATTATGCTCTATACAACCTACCACCTATCACGAAACTATAGTTTGCCCAAATTTTTCTTTGAAACTTATGTTCCTCAACCACAAAGAGACTTGGCTACTATGCAGACACAAACTTCGTGGCTCGTGAATGCCCGAGAAAAGGTTCACGGTGGCCCATAAGTGAAACCACGACCATGGCACAGCTGTGGACAGAGTAGTTTGGATCAGCATTAATGCCCGTTGGAACATAGTTTAGCACAAAAGGACCTAGATGTGGATTCATAATATTTAGGTACATTTTGGTATTCAGGTGCTCTATATGGTAATGAGCGCAGTAGTGTTCACATGATCAGAGTGGTCTTACCTCTATGACGTTCATTATGATTGAGTGAACAATTATATTTTGGGTTACTTCCACTAATATAATCCATTCAAAGAGGAGGAAATGTGGTTCGGGATCCATGCATTCCTGTAACACACCCACTACTCGTGTTCAAGGCTGGCACAGTAGTCTCAAATGGGAAATCCCCCCTAAAGGTGGTTGCATTAGCGAGCTGCATACGATTCAATATTGGGGTTAGGGTTTTCGTACTCATGTCGAGAGTCCCTGTCCTCTTAATTCCCCGATTCTCGATGATCTCCTTCTCTGGTCTTAGCCCCCTCTGGATAGGCTCTCTAGTCCGCGTGACTAGTTCCTATATGACCACAGTCATATGCTCCCCATCGAGTTTCGGGGTTCGCGATGTCACCATGTTTATGTCCACGGAACTTCGCGATTCTCCGATCCCCGATGCTCCGTCAGCGTTAACCTTCAGTTCAACTCCCAATCATATGACCAACTTCTGAGACCACAACCTTATCCCTTCGGATCTACGGGGTTTCAAACGACAACGTGCATACACCCCCAGGATTCCCGATCGTCTAAGTCCCGATTCTTAGCTTAGTCGACAGTTGCTCTAGCGATCGAACACGGACCGCGATATCAAAGCGCACATATCACTTGTCTATGGGTTTCCCAATTTCCCAAGGAACAAAGTGCGGCGATCGGCTTTTGTCGTGTGAGCGGCGGTCGGATCTTGTCGGGGATTTTTCATAGTTTCCCAAACGCTTGTCCGCAGGGAATGTCGATTTCCGATGGAAATATCGATTCCCCTCGGATCTCGACCGCAGCGTCGCATAATGAATGGTCAGTTCAATGGAAATGCGGCATATCGCGATTTCATTGTGCATCGGTTCTACACTCCTAAAATCTCCGATGAGTGAAATCGCGATGCCTCCCAGAATGTCGACACATGTCCCACCGAGATCATCTGCTCGGACTCTTCCTCTGCACACTAGAGTTTAAGTCGGTGCAACTCTTCCTGATCAATGGGCGGCGGGTAATGTGAGCCGAGATCTAACGGTCGATATTAGTTCTTTTGGGTGCTGAGTTTGTGATCCCAATTTCGTTGCTCCGATGGTAGAGGACGAGGCATGCTGCGTTGCGCGTCAATCTAATAGTTGTGCATGAATATGGTTCCTCAAACGAGATCTCATCCGTCGACTTGTCACTCCTCACAACACTACTACCTTGGAACGCTATTGAATGCGTTCCTCCCGATGCGGGGTTAATAAGGCACATGCGTTAGTCCTTATTAAGGTTCGGTGAACTATTCCCAAAGAGAATGTCGTGAAGAAATCCTTAGGGAATTTCGGGCGGATGAAGGAAGACCTTCGATACTTGATACAGGCATGGTTAACTTCATTTTATCGGTGAAGTCTTGCCGCGGTTTACCGGTATTAAGCATATATCAACTCATTCCGCGGCCAAACTTTTCTGCTTGAACATTCTTATTCTGAAAACATTTACAACTTCACCGTTCTATGAGATAACATCTATTACATATTAACAATCATTGCGTAGACTGATTCTTTCCACGGAAACATTTACAATTCCGCAGAAGTTCATGAACATATGTGACAGCATATAAATTTCATAGGAAATATGAACAAAACCCTTATCAGAAATAACACCAAAAAATGAGTGCAACTGCTGAGATGGGTGCCCGTTTCCACCCAAACATAGGCTCAACGAATCCCAATGGATTTACCACTAGCCACCCTCGAGGCTGAGACCACAATGTCACGAGACGCCTGCGTCTCTGCAATGCGCCCATGTCGGGGAGGCGGGGTTACGCAATCCCTCCTCTCTGCGATCCTCACTCTGCATAGAGACGCCCGAGTTCCCCTCGCGTCAGCCTTGTCGTTTGACCATTATGCCTTATCCTCTTCGGCGAGTCGGCGTCGTAGCCGCGATACCCTTGGCGGCTGGTGTTCATGATGGCTCTCTATGGATGGTGGTTCACCTCCCCATCCACTCATCAAACCATCAACCTACCGGCCTACAAGCCATTAAATTCAGGGCTAGTGGCTTTGGTTCGGGCGATTACGGTCAAATCGGTGTTTTTAATTCTTGGTGGAAGTTAATGCCACCATTCTATGTTCCTTCCACCACCTTTCTTCTGCCATTGTGGTCTCTTTTTCCGCACATACCCTCTCAGCATTTCTGTAATATAATTTCATAATGTCATTTACATTCATTGACCTCTTTACGTTAAGATCATTTTACATCACATATTCATATTTATAAGTTTTCCATAGTCGCGTGTGAGTTCAATTATGTTTACAATGCAGGGGAAATAGGGTGTTACAATTCCTCCAAGTGTTCCCATGAAATCTCATATTAATGATGCACTAGTATGTGGTTCGGGATCCGTGCATTCCTCCAAGTGTTCCCGTGAACTCTCATATTAATGATGCACTAGTTTTTATTCTAGGTAAAGTTGGTTAGTAATAAGTCGTGGATGTTACTTGTGGTATCAGACCTGAAGTTGAGAGATTTGTTTTGATGTGGAATTCCCTGTGACTCATGTTACTTGTGGTATCAAACCTAAAGTTGGGAGAGTATGTGATCTAGATTATTTTCGGAATGAAATGAGAGCGGAAATATAATAAATAAATGTACAGAGATATCTTGGATATCCAATAATATAACAAAAATGTATAAGATATGTAACCATAAACAGAGAGATACAGTAATACACAATTTTCTATTAATGAAAGAAAATGTACAAAGACTATAAAAATACAGAGCGAAAGACTCCCTAGAATGGTGACAACTTATCTCTGAGAAGAGATGTGACGACTAACCGCACCTGTGGGAAGATGATTTTACAATAAGGCTCCAAAGGTCTTTTTATAATAAAGGAAATCTTAAACCCTAACCCTGGATGATGAAAAGCCAATAGTTTTGTGGACCCCGTTTTGGGTAGTTTGGTGTATCAATAGGGTGCACAATAGCTCGTTGGAAAGGTATCGTGGAGGATATTCATTTGACAGGCTCAATCATATGTGAATGAAAAATGTGCTTGTTAAGAATCTGTTGGTTTTTCTAGTTGAATTGGGACGATCGCGACAATAGTGATGGTGTGTGCGTCAATGATCTGTCTTCTGTAAGTAAGGATACAACATTCGTGAAACAACAAGGGAACTCATTGTTCATGTCTTTACAATTCTTCAAGACACTCCTGTGACTATCTTCCAACTTCTTCCAAATCCTACTACTTTTCCTCAAGTTCATTCCAATGTGATTAAGAGTGTTTTGATATCACTTGTGAGTGTAGTGACAATTTTGAATACTAGCATAGTGTCTTAAAATCATCTCCGAAACTACCTTTCCTTTAGAAAGTGGTGAATATCTTAGATTATGCTCTATACCACCTACCACCTATCACGAAACTATAGTTTGCCCTAATTTTTCTTTGAAAACTTATGTTCCTCAGCCACAAGAACTTGGCTACTAGCATAGACACCACAAGAACTTGGCTACTAGCATAGCCACAAACTCGTGGCTGGTGAATGTCAAAAGGTTTCTCCTGGCCCATAAAATGAAACTGGGCCATAACATGAAACATGGCCATAAAATGAAACACACGGTTGCACATGGCACAACATTACCAAACCGACCAATCTAGTGCACTTTGTAGCTTTAGAATTATTGAGACTTGTAAATTGGTAAATATCAAATGGTTGCATTCCACATTCACATCTCTCCACTTGGCAATCAACTAGCCACCATAGTAAATTTTAAATATGATAAGTAAAAGTAAAAAAATAAACATGTAAACTGATGTCTTGTATGATTAAGCACTAAAAACCTATAAAATTTTCCCATTGTCAATAGGTGTAAGCCTTTCGGCTTAATAACTTCTTCATGTAAGGACTACCCATAACTTCATGTTAAGTTACAATCTATGAAATGAAAATAATTCCTACTCAACTAAATTACAAATTTCTAGAGTGTGCCAAGTGCATCCAAGTGTACTCATATATGCCCCAAGTGCATCCAACTCTTGCTCATAGTCTAAGGGTGCATGATATGCCCATAGCGTGTCTTACAATAATGCAAAGTTGTCCAAAATTTACTCTTCTTGCCATCGATCTTTTATGGTTTCCATCCACTGTGCCCAAAACCATTTAAAACTAAAACCTTACAATAACTCTTTAGTTTTAAAATTGTATAATGATATCCCAGATTATTTTTTGCTTAGATTTTCATCTTTTCAACATTAAAAAAAATATCAAATAACCAAAAATACCTACATATATTTACATATATTGAAGTCGATGAATGTTGAAACCAATCAAAATTTATGATAAGACTGTTCCATCTACACGTTAACTTAGTTTGACAATTGTTGGGTCGTTTGAAGGACCCGATGCACTCAACTAAATTACAAATTTCCAGAGTGTGCCAAGTGCATCCAAGTGTACTCATATATGCCTCAAGTGCATCCAATTTTTGCTCATAGTCTAAGGGTGCATGATATGCCCATAGACTGTCTTACAATAATGCAAAGTTGTCCAAAATTGAATCTTCTTGCCATCGATCTTTTAAATGGTTTTGGGCACAGTAGATGGAAACCATAAAACCATTTAAAACTAAAACCCTACAATAACTCTTTAGTTAAATTGACTCTTCTTGCCATCGATCTTTTATGGTTTCCATCCACTTTGCCCAAAACCATTTAAAACTAAAAACCTTACAATAACTCTTGTTTTAAAAATTTTATAATGAAATTTCACAATATTTTTTCTTTACATTTTGATCTTTTTCAACATTAAAAAAAATCAAATAACCAAAATACCTACATATATTTAGATATATTAAAGTCGATGAATGTTGAAACCAATCAAAATTTATGATAAGACTGTTCCATCTACACGTTAACTTAGTTTGACAATTGTTGGGCCGTTTGAAGGACCCGATGCTTAGCAAGCCGACCTTTCTCAACACAGAGCCTTACCACGTTGTAGTTTTTCAACAACTACTTATAAGCCAGAGGTCCAACAAAAATACGTACTACGCTTGTAGTTTTTCAACAACTACTCTTAGGCCGGAGGCCCGTAGAAGTGGAGTAAGGCAGAGGATTAGCTATCATTTCAAAATTAAAGGTGTGATCGAACGAGTAGCGATTATTTTACTTTTGAGATATACAAATGGAAGGACAACGACAACCAGGAGGAGAAGGAGTAAATGGTGCGTTTAGAGATTTATCAGCGGAAATTCAGGGGAGTTTAAGAGAACGAATACAAATGGAAGGACAAAGACAACCCGAACGGTGGAGAGAACAGGAGACTATTAGCGCAAGTCTTCAGGAGTGTATAAGAGAACTTGAAGACGTTGAAGAACGATGGGGAGGCCCTAATCCTGAAGATAGAAGAGCGCAAATCCGTGAGAACATAGATCAGAGGATAATATAACATATATATAGAACGATGGGGAAGTTTTGAGGCAATCCACGAGGTAGATCAGAAGATGTTGAAACTCCAACGAACGAAGGAAACGTTTTCCTCACCTCTCCACAGCACTCAGACGGTTACACGGAGCTGCTGTGCCATTGTCTCTGCCTGCACCTCGCACAACCATTACAGACGAGCATATCCGTCATGATAATGTCAATTCGTCTTGCCATGGTTGCCTGGAGCATTTTCAATTGGGGCAACAAGCTTGTCAACTTGAATGCGGTCACATGTATCATAATAGATGCATAGTCTTCTGTCTACGACGAAGTTAATTTTGTTTACTGTGTGGGTTCAGAATAAGGCAGGCAGTGCAAACACGGCCATCATTGCCGCGGGAAATCATGGCCGTGGCACTCCGCCTCGCATAACCACAACTGTAACCATTTCCATTTCAAGCGAACATATGAGCGATACTAACAATGTCACTTCATCTTGCCCAATTTGTTAAGATGATTTTAAATTTGGAGAGTACGCAGGTCAACTCAATTGCAGCCACGTATACCATCCCAATTGCATTTCCTTATGGATGATGCGCCAGAATACTTGTCCTGTCTGCCGAGCATATCAGTAATTTAATAAATATATGCAATCTGCCTACTATTTTTTCTTTCCTGCAAAACTTACTGTCGCTGCTTTGCATTGAACTGTAACGCTTCTTTATATGCACATACCTTCATATTGAAAGAGAAATACCGCATAAATAAGTTGTATTCTGGTGTAAACTGCATTTCCTAGTGCGGTGGATCACAGAATACCTGTCCCACCCAGCCGATCATACGAGTAATTAAATTAATAAATGCAATCTCTCTATTGATTTCTTTACTGCAAAATTTATGGTACAACGCTTTATATGCAATACAAGTTTACATTGAAAGAGAAATGCCAAATAAGTTGTATACTATTTAAACTGCATTTCCTCGTGGGTGGTACTTCAGAATACCTGTCCAGTCAGTTGATCATACCAGTAATTAAATGAATAAATGCAATCTCTATTGATGCATCGCGAAAATTTATGAAGTTGCTGCCGTGGCATTGAAACTGCAACACTTCTTTCATATGCACATAGTTTCGTATTAAAAGAGAAATGTAAAATAAGTTGAATACCTACAGTTTTATCCTCCATTAAATCCAAGCTTCAAAACTCAGACATTTTTCTTCATCGTTTATAAACAATTATAAACAGAGTGATGGTTCCCTTCTATGAAATCAATTTTACACAGCTCTCTAGAATCAACGGATTACTTAAATCAAGTTAGTGTTGGTAAATTAATCATAAAATGTAGCATATATGAAATTCTAATATGAAACTCTAATAACCTTAAACTTAATATTATCTCTTTATTATAAAAAGTAGTTGTATTGATATAGGCTATTTTCTTATATCAACTACTTTTATATCCTTAACCCTAATTTGAAATCTAACTCTAATCTTATCTATTTATTATTATGAAAGTAATTGATATAGCCTATTTGATTATCTCAACCACTTTTATAATGTGGTTGTGGTATTGTAAATTGCATTTCCTCAAAACCGTAATCTTACCTATTTATAATAAAAGTAATTGATATAGCTCATGAGCTTATATGTATTCTATTATCGTAACCTCCTCGATTGCTTCCATGGAACGTAGGGAAGAAATCAAGAAAGAAAATAATACAACTTCAATCAAGAATGTAGTTCTTTGAAATCCCTATCCTCTAGCTTATATCTCTTTGTTCATTGGATGGATTGTGTTAAATGTGTTTAGTCAAAAGCCTATTTATACAATTTGACGCGAAAAAAAACGAGCTACGACGTGTTGTTTCATTTTTTCCAACCGACAGAATTCGCTCGAAGCCTTTCGTCCGAAAGAATTATTTTTGGCAGAAAGACTCGAAAACCGTCCAGTTTTGACGGTTTCCATTAGATTTTTGTCTTTCATATGAAATAATATTATTTCGGCCGAAAAAAGAAATTGGAACTGAAAACAAAAAACAGAGAATTTCCTGCTTAACCAACCGGAGGTTGCGCACTGCGAACACCGAGAATTTGGTTTCAAATGACACCAACATTTCCAAAATTGAATCTAATTTCAATTCCTATAATTTGTTTTCATTTTCTTTATTTTTATCTATAATTTTATTTAATTTTTTTAAAGCTCACATAATATTTCCAACAGACATTATGATTTGGTGAAACGAAATATCGGTATCTTTAAAAATATACAAAGGAAAAATTCAAAACAAAATATATTCATGATCCTTAAAATGTTCTCTTCAAAAAAGTATTTTTATATTTTAAATAAAAAAAAAAAAAAAAAAAAAAAAAAAAAAAAAAAAAAAAAAAAAAAAAAAAAAAAAAAAAAAAAAAAAAAAAAACTTCAAAAAAAAAATTCTAAAAATTATAATATTTCATCCGCTAAATTCAAAATGATAGTCATAATAAATTAGAGTCTCTATAGATTGTTAAAAAGATATTTCATTTTTGAAAAACATAAGTTTAATAATAGATACATTTCACAGAAATAAGTAACTCGTTATCATTCATTTCATGTTTATGAAACATACTGTTAAACAATTGCCAAATTGACATATCAAATTGTGATTAAAAAAAAAAAAAATAGCCATTGGAAAGTTAACACAATTCTTCACAAGTTTTTTTTATCAGAAGTGAAATTCTAAATAAAAGAAATACTTTGTATGTCATAAGTTGAATAACTTGTGAAAATACGCTTTTTTCCCTCATAAAACAAGCAAAAAGTGTAACCCATCTTCATGATATTCCTGAAGATTATTGACTATATTGACATTATATAATTTTAAACAGTAAGTAAACAAACATAAATCGATGTCGCCATGATTAAGTTAATTAAAATTCCAATAAACATATCAATATAAGCCTTTCTGCCTAATAAATTCTTCATTTTTTAAAATGAAGAAGTTATTAAGTCGAAAGGCTTACAATCTATTGACAATGGGCACATTTAATAGGTTTTAGTGCTTAATCACACAAGGCATCACTTACATGTTTATTTTTTTACTCTTACTTATCATATTTAAAATTTACTATGGTGGCTAGTTATTGCCAAGTGGAGAGATGTGGATGTGGAATGCAACCATTTAATATTTAACAATTTAGGAGTCTCAATAATTCTAAAGCTACAAAGTGTACTAGATTGGTCGGTTTGGTAATGTCGTGCCATCTGCAGCTGTGCATTTCATGTTATGGCCATGTTTCCTAAACCTTTCGACATTCACAAGCCATGAGTTTGTGTCTGTGCTAGTAGTCAAGCCCTTGTATTGGAGGAACATAAGTTTTCAAAAACAAATTGGGCAAACTATAGTTTCGTGATAAGTCCTAGGTGGTATAGAGCATAATCTTCACCACTTTCTAAAGGAAAGGTAGTTTGGGAGATGATTTTAAGACACTATGGGAGTATTCATAATTGTCACTACAGTGACAAGTGATTTCAAAACACTCTTAATCACATTGAAATGAACTTGAGGCAAAGTAGTAGGATTTGGGAGAAGTTGGAAGATAGCCACAGATCGGCTTGTAGAATTGAAAAAAATGAACAATGAGTTCCATTGTTGTTTCACAAATGTTGTATCCTTGATGCGACAAGGTTGAAGCTTTTGAAGCTTGGGTATGAATTTTAGATGTGCCTAGAAGGCCAACCCACTTATGTGTTACAACATGGAAAGAATAAATAAAGAGTTATGGAAGACTAAGAGGGAACCAATGGCCATAGAATTAGAACATTGGGACTAAGATATTTCTTAGTTGTACTAATGACATGTCTTAAATCTAGAGTAGACTAGTGCACAAGATAAAGCCGTAAGTATTAGAATTTGTTTAACAAAATATGTAGAGACTTGGGCACTTCCTAGGTTGGGATAATTCAAGAGAAAACGTTCCAATATGACACCAACATTACTACAAGGAAGAATTCAAAGTACCTAAGTATAGAGTTAAGAATGTTGTTTGTTTCTTTTATTTACTACTAAAATCAATTTTCCTTGATTTTTACCATGACGAAATTGAAGCATCTCCTATTTTAACAATGTCACACATCATCGCTAAACCCATCTGTGGATATTGTACGTACCAATCTTTTCCAACTCCGGCTCAAAATGTTTTCTAATAAATTTTGTTAATTTACTATTTTGTTGAGATTTAACTTCTAAGTGGGCCATTTTGAGGGCTCACATGATTTTTTTTCAAGATCGAGGTTCTCAAATGATAGTAGAAGGCTTTGATTGAGACCCCAAAATGAATCTCCTTGATCTATACCTTCCAACGATCTATCTTGCACGCAAAAATGAGATCGTAGTCGTTATGCCCTTGGGGTTGACACACCAAAGTATCCAAAACGTCTCAAAATAGTTGGTTTTCCTTCTCGAGGGTTAGGTTTTGATTTTATTTGGCGATAAAATGCCTTTGGATCCTCTTTGTAAATCATCTTCTCATGGGTTTGAGTAGCCTTCACGTCTCTTCTTGGAGATAAGCCACCAATATAGCTTAGTCTTTCACTGTATTTTTACGCCTTGTACATTTTCATTCATTAAAAAGGTGCATTATCTCTATCATTGTGTTTATGGTTTTCATATATGATACATTTCTGTTTATATTATTGAATATCATAAGATAACTGCATATTATTAATAATATTATATTCTTTCTCTCATTTCCAGTCGAAAATAATCCAGACTAATCGGCATCACAACAAAGTTGTTCTTTATCATTTTTTCGCATGTCCCCGACGAGGTCAAAGTATAGAAAGGTCTCGAGCTGGTCTCCCTTGAATACAATCACTTCACTTATGAACCCTCCATGGTGGAATAAAATAAAAATGACATGTAATGATTATATCAATCTATTGCTCACAGGAGAGAGGGAGTAAATGATGGAGAATTTTTTTTCGCACATCTTTGAATGCCTACCCATAGAAACATGTGAATATTCATCAAACAATCACTTTTGAACAACCTCTTCTTCAAGGTAAAGGTTAATTTTGATATTCCCATGTTTAGTCGATAGACGCTGATGCTTTGGACAAATGGTTAAATCTACTTGAAGGAAAATTATTCGGATAAATGTTCCAATGAAGAGCTAGGAATATATGGGGTCGATCCCACTTGGGATTTTTGTGGACACGCATAAAGGAACAATATTACCCTATTGGCAACTATGAGGACCAATATATGAGATGGAGCACAATAGGGCAAAGAGCCGTGGCCAAGTAGTTCGAGTTCACCAATACCTTCCATACCTTGCACACTAAGTTGTGTTTCAAAGAATCCAAATAACATTTTGTTCTAAAATATCGGGTTGTACACATATACATCCAAACTTAAATGGATTTTCCTCATCTCATCACCGGGTGTTGCTTATCCATATGTTGTTAAAAATCGAGAAGAAAATTTTTAAGCCCAAGAACAAATGGGAGTTTGAGTATGCAAATAAGAAACAAGGAAAGTATGATAAAGATTCTAACAAACAGTCTTCTGAAAATCAACCCAAGCCATAGGAAAATAACAAATACTTGGGGTAAAAGATAAAGAGGGACACCGAAAAATGGTACGATTTACAAATCCTCTAGCACAACACCGATGAATGTTTAAACAATCACAGGTGAAAATACTTATTAAGAATCGAATCAGGAAATACTTACTTACAGAAGACAGATCATCGATGCACAATCACCTAATTAGCTATTGTCATGACCTAAGTAATTCAACCAGCAGAACCAACATATTGTGAACAAAGAGCACCTTTTCATTCACAGATGTGATTGATCCTGTCAAATGAATCTCCATGAAGATACCTTTCCAAAGAGCTATTGTAGGCCCTAAACGAAGATCAGATATTAAAGTTACACCCTCGGAAGTTGATACACCAAACTACCATAAACGTGGTCTACAAACTCATATTTAACACCGGGGTTAGGGTTTGATTTTTTTTATCATAAAAGGTCATTATATTCTATATTGTAAATGATCTTCATGGTGTGAGTAGTCATGGAGATTCTTCAAAGATATTGTCACCATTCTAGCGAGTCTTTCACATTATATTTTTTACGCCTTTGTAACATTTTTGCTCATTAATAGAAAATTGTGTATTATCGTATCTCTTTGTTTATGGTTACATATATGATACATTTATCAAAGTTATATTATTGATATCCAAGATATTCATGTAGATTTACTTATTATATTTCCTCTCTCATAAACTAGATCACAAACTCTCCCAACTTCAAGTTTGATACCACAAGTAACATCGGTCACAAGGAAATCCTAAACAAAGTAACGATATAAGCTCGAGGATAGGGATTTCAAAGCATTTCTATTACTGATTGCAGTTGTATTATTTTCTTTCTTTATTTCTTCCCTCTATTCCATAGGCTTAATCAGAGGGTCGATATCGATACATGGTGGTTTTTTAGAGCACTTAAACAAAGTTTCGAATCATCTTTTTGGTTTTTGTTGAATAAGGTAAATGATGTTTGTTCAAGTTTTTATTAGAATAACAATTTATATGTTGAAAGATAAATGTTGAACATTTTTTCAAGGTGAAGTCTTTGTTGAACATATCTTTTACAGATAACTATAAAAGTCATGGGAAACAAAAGTTTGTGCAAGAGAAAATATGATCGCACTCGAGATGATACTCGCCAAATCGAGCAAAGGAAAGAGCTTTATCGGAGAAAGAAACACGAACGTGCAAATATTGAAGAAATAAACGATGATAATGTCAATAGAGATTTTCGACAAGAAGAATTTCAACCAGGTATGCATGCACATATGATGATCGAGAACATGACACACATTGGGACTATATTCAGAAAGTACAAAATTCAAAGTATAGAAATCAAATTAAAAATATTGTAAATAATATAATTGATTCTAATTACAATTTGATGTTTTTAAAAAAACATAAATAGATTTGTCTCATAATGTCGAAGAAGACGTTGAAACTGAAATTGAATCAGAAGACGAATCACCTATAGGTGTGTGTACATAAATTTAGATTAATACAAGATGAACACTCAAGTATATATAACTTAGTGAATTTGTGTTCGGGTTATGTTTTTTAATATAAACTTTAAATTGAAATATGTAGGAGAATCTATCAACATTGATGATGAAATATTAGAAAATTTTGATACTGACAAATTTGGAAAGAAAAAAGCTAAGCATTATATAAGATATCGAACTAAGAATATGTATAATACTTATTTCAAAGATGAATCAATAACAACTCAGGCTCAACTTTTACTTTCTCTATTGAAGTCAAGAAAGTTAAAAGAAGCTACATCATTATTGGGTATTCAAAAGTTGACAAAGGATACAAAGGTGCAACATAATGTCTTTAACAATATAACTAGTGTATTAAAATCTTTTGGAAAATCTCTAAAAGAAGATGTCCGTGTTGCACGTAAAACGTTACAAACAACAATTGTTTCAGGGAGCAATATAAAATATCGTTTGACACTACACATGGCAAAAACTTTGGGAATGTCAAGCAAAACATTACACAAACATAGAAAATTTCGTTTCCAAATAGATGTAAATGATGAATTGGCTTGTTGGACAGTGATTTCTAGACAACCCTACAAGGATAGACTTGCAGAAAATGTTA
>SNQJ01S0023984.1:19783-48013 GCA_010110895.2 Picea sitchensis
ATGACTGATGCTGAATATGCCATTGTTTATTCCCCTGCATTATTGTGATCATCATTTAGTGACTCGGCAAAGAGTTTAAAAGAAGCATGATTGTTTAAGCACGGTAACAACTGATTCACCCCCCCCTCTCAGTTGACTAACAGATTATTCTTAGTAGAAGTATTCTGAGGAACTTTGTTCTGAACAACCTTGTTACCACTTGAATTACCATTTTTTCCATTCTCTGCGTTATTCTGTAACATTTTTTGTAGCAGAAATGGAAATTTCAATAACTCATAGACAGAAATGTTAGCCCTTAACTTTTTGAGGTCTTCAACTAAATCATAATCTAAGTTGGGGTTCACATGACTTTGTTTAGTCTCATATGGTTTAGATTTCTTTGGAGGCAAAGTCGTAGTGTTTTCGGAAGAAGGTTTGTTTGTTGTCTTACTCCTAGTATTATAGGGATGTACTGTCTCAAAGTTAGCTTGGAAGATGCTATCCGAGAAGTGTCCAAAAATGTTTGGATAAGACTCTTCTTCTTGCACTGTCTCTTGTTCAACAACCTCCTCAGGAATCTCAGGAGGCATCAAGTTATCCTGGGATTCTAGAATTGTTTGAAGGGCGTATTGCAGACTTTCTAGATTAAGGCCCTTAGTATTCGGATTAGGTCAATTGGTTGGGAAAGGCTTCCTGAACGGGAGCTTGTAAGGACCTTTGCTCAAGGAAGCTTCTTCGGCTGTTCTTTTCAAATCTATAACTTGATTTGACAGTTTTTGAATGACTTTAGTTAAGTTTTCTAAATCAGAGCTTTCAGGTTGTGCTTTACTTTGAGTAGGTCTAGGGAGGATTTCGATCTTCTTTTTGGAAGAAGAACTAGTCTTTGTTTCGTTGCTAGTGGCGTATTTTAGACTAAGTATGTCTTTTTCAATCTGGTTGGCCTCCTCGGAAGCTTCTAACAACGTGGATTTCTTAGATCGTTTAACCCAAATGGATATACTTTGATGTAAAGATTTAGTGTAGTATGTTATTATCAGATTCTCGGCAGGCATCGAATCCGTAGGGATTCGGTTCTTAAGTGTTAAGAATCTTTGATTAAAGTCTTTAATTTTCTCTTTTGGGTTCATTCTTAAGTTACAAAGGTCCATGAATAGGACTTCTGCAGGGTTACCGTCTCCAAACTTTTCCAAAAAGCAGGATTCAAACTTTTCCCAAGACACGATGGTATGGGGTTGTTGGGAAAAGTACCATGTAGATGCATTGCCCTCGAAAGTGTAGGGGAACAACCTACAGACTACGTCTTCATGCTCGACATTGCGGAGTCTAATGGATAACATAAACTTTTTAATGTGATCTTCAACAATCTGTTTAGAGTCAGAATCAAACTTGGGAAGCCACTTCTCCGGATGTTTGGGTAAGGGATGTTGATCTCCAGGTACGGCTATCGCATCCTGGTCAAGCCAAGGTCTAGCAAGGTTGTTCTGGTTGGCCATTGGTGTAAGTGGTGTGGAATGTTGCGAAGGAGAACTGCCTTCATCAGAGGAGTCTTCTCCAGAAGAAGAAGGAGATGAGGGAGGTGGTGAGGGAGGTATTCCAGATCCCCCTGCAGCAGGAGTGAGGATTGGATCTGTAGGGTTCACAGTGAGGTTAGTGCCTCCAAGTTGTTCTCTGATATCAGATAAATCTAAAGATTGGTCCAAAGGTTGATTTGGTTGCCTCAAACGGGCTAAGGCACTATGTGTTCTTATGAGATATTGGTGGACAATCTCTTGTATGTCACCACCTATAGGATTTGGGGTTGCTGGCTCAACTGTGATCCGTGGATCGTCATTTGATGTGGTTGTTGTTTGAGGGGGGATGTTATCGTTTGAATGACTTCTTGTCACTATAGTTGAGCGGTTAGGTGGTGGAGGAGTCTTACGACCACCTCGTGCCATTAATAAATTTCAGGCCCTCCTTCTAGTGCCATTTGTTGATGGGCGAAATTGGGGAAATTGAACGCTCGCCCACTGGAAGAGTGGATCCGGTCCGGGGTTGTCTAAATAACCCAAGCCGTTTTGGATAACCCACCCTGATGGGTTTAGCGGCTCCGTTAGCCGATCTAAGTCCTAGAAAAACAAATGAAAACTACACTAAGAAACTAATCTAAATAAAAACACTAATTAAAACAAACTAATAAACAAATCTAAACTACATATATACAATCTATTAACTAAATCATACAACTATAATTCTACAAAATTAAATGTTTAATTATTAACAGAATCAACTTCAATTACAAATATACAACATTTACAAATTACAAATTTAAATTAAAACTTGCAAAAAATCATTTGTAATCTGTCCTAAGACAGCGAAACCATTGTTTTTTTATTTTTATAATTTTATGAAAAAGAAATAGAATAAAACTATAATAACTCTAACTATGAATCTAAACTAATATATTTATCTAAACTACATTTATTATACTAACTAATTAACTATCAAATAATAAATAACAAACTGACCTGAAGTAGCGCTTTAGGTTTGTCCTGTATGCAGTAATTGATTTAGCTGTTTGGTGGGAGGAAACCCGCACCAGATTATCCACGAAATTCTCGTAAACAAGAAGCAGTTGTTATCTTCAAATATAAATGACAGGACAAACAAGACATAAAAAATTACAGCAATCTTATACTTTACAAATCATCGCATTTAGATAAATCTGTGTGCAAAGACTTGTACAAAATGATTCATTTAACGAAAAAAGGTAAACCTGTAATTCACTAAATTGAAACAAAGTAATTGTTGTACTTTTAAAATAGGAGTGATCAGATATGGATAACACATAAATCAAATCACATCAACATGCAATGAACTATGATAGCTAAAGTAGTCGATAATTAATTGCAAACTGATATGCAGAAAACTTGAAACAAAAGTTTGATATATTGAAAGCGAAAGCTGTTACAAGACATCAACTTTCATCTCAGTCTGAATCATAAATCCATAGTCTGGTTCTCTCCACAGTGATGATGATGATTTTACAAAAAATAACCAGTATTTAAAGACTTCCCACAGGGTAAAACATCCCTGTGGGAATTATCAAAACAGTTTACAGAAAATCTGGAGATAATCTCCCAAGTCTGACCAAAACTAACACCCTATAATAAAATTGTATCACAAAAACATCTCTCAAACTTCCACAGCATGCCACATTGATCATTGTAATTCGTATGCACCTGAAAGAGGTCAAGAATAGACAAGACTAGAGGATATTTTGTTGATAAAATTGACAGGAATCTAATTTTTAAGACTAGCTATAGAATCTTGCGATTCTGTAGCTGGACTAAATTGAACACAGAATCATTTTAAAACCAATTCGAATCTTAAAAATTATATTCAAACTATTAAATCAATATTTGATTGTTAATTAGAAACCAAACAAATCATTCAAAAACTTGTATGCAAAGTAAAACAAAAGAAATCGTGGTCAACCGATTTCGTTAAATCAAAACTTGTATGCACTCTGTTCAATTTGCTATCACCAATTTGGGGTCAACAAAATCGCATTAGATAATTTGACAGTAATGAAATAATTTTCATGAACCCATTTCAATCGACACAAACTGTAATCGGTTGAACAAATTATTTATGCAGTCGTTTATGTCGCCTCATCCATTAACAAAATGATTGTCGAATCACAATGAAATCAACAGGATCGTTTTTCAAATTAATAGAATTGTATCAAACATATACCAATGATCATGCTAATCGTGGCACGCAACAATCGTTTACAAACCAAATCATACAGGAACGAATCGAAATAGTTTGGGGTCGACAAAATCGTTATGCAACATAATATCAATCAGCACATCCACACGATTTTTAGCAAATAGATCTTTTGCACAGGTCGAATGTAATCAAAATCCAAATGAAAATATTGATTCCATACAAAACAGAGTCGTTCATGGTAAATCGGAATCAACAGAGTTGTTTTGACTCTATTAGAAACAAATGAAACTAATCGAAATCAAACCAAATTGACTATCCTAAATCAAACGAACAGAATTGTTTCAAAAACAAGCCAAACAGAATAAAAAACCAATCAATTTCTTATACTAAGCTGGGCACGACAAAATCGCATAACCAAATCATAGCTACATTTGAGTTTAGTAAAATGAATCTACAGGATCCACAACAAATCGTTTTTGATGATCAAACTATAACAGAATCATTTCGAATGTATTAAAACAAACAGAGCTAATTTGAAAGCAAATCCAATCGGTTATTTTAATCCAAACAAACTCACAAAGAAAAATCAATGTCAACACACATACCTGGGAAACTCGGTCATGATAACTTGGAATTGACGAAGGCTTTCGTTGCTTTGACATTCCTGAAGACAATCGAACCGGTGGTTTTTTGTTTCTTTTCATTGGCCTGAAGCCTGTCTCTTTCTTTTGACAGCACTGTAACTTGCTCCTCCAACGATTTGATCTTTGATTGCAATAAGGGAACGTCGGTGTAATAACGCTCTAGCCACACATTACATTGGATGCATGATGATTTCTCGGGCTTTGACATAGCAGGCGAGGGTTTGTTTAAGTCACCAGGGGTTTCATTGTGCAACTTGATTCCTGGGTAGTTAGGGTTGTTTTTGAGACAAGGGGGTAAGTTAGAGACATAGTCATAGGGTTTCGTAGAGCATAGGCAATGAGAATAGGGGTGCTCTTCAGCTAATAAACGCTCGATATCGGAGTCCGAGTCCTCACTCAGCACTATGGGCTTTTGGTCGATATTCTGTTTAGGTTTGTTCCAGGCAAGTCTCGATATCAATCGACCATTTTTATTCCCCTTTATTTTTACAGTAGTATCATTGCTATCTTTCTTCCTCACAGGTCTTTTGACGGAATTAATATCATCCTTAGCACATGGGTTAACCAAGGCATCAGGTAGGTCCAAATCGGGGAAAACTGAGGGTTTGGCAGGGGGTAGAAGAATACGAATTGGCACGGCTGGTCCAGTCAAAGTCTCACTGACCACAGCCTAATCAATTTGAGTAGACTCTGGGTTAGCAAAGGCATTTCTAGATAAAAAGGCTTGCCAATTATCGCGATGAAGGCTCAAATGGTGGACAATGATGAGTTTAATTAATCCATGGTGAAACAGGCTGCTATCATCCTTCTCGCGTTTGAATCTCTTAGACATCTTGTAAAGACTACGCAAGAAGTAATGCGGCATGTTCAAAGGATAGTCCATGAAATTCATCAATAACCGGAGGTGATACAGAAAAACCAAGCCATACGGACCTTCACAGGTCACAAATTGTTTCACAATTACCAAAAGATCGTGCCACCTGGGTTTGAGGGTGTAAATAGGCATACCTTTATCACAGGAAACAACCTTTCTTGATACGAATAGTAATGGCCACAACACCTCGTCGACTTTGGAGTTTTTAAACCACCTTTGGCCTGTGGCCGACAGTCCTGTAGCCGAACTTATGAATTCTTCATTCAGCTCGAGCTGTATGTCACCTACTTTAGCTCTGCACCCGTCAAAGGTGAGGGTGAATTGTTGGGCAAACGAAAGGTTAAAACCCTCGAACCTCTGTATAAACACCAACCAACCACTATTTTCTAAATCCTTATGGGAATTATCGAATAGTAACAGAGCTTGGTTACCATTTGTCTCTATGTGCACCATCGGTGCCATAGACAGGAGCACACGGTGAGCGAGGTGAACGGGCTATGGTTTGAACAGAGTATATGCAGGGGCAGAACGCTCACAGGCTTACCCGAAAACACCAGAGGAGACCCGGGATAGGGGAAAAACATTAATGACAGAATGTGCGAAGGTGGTGGAGCTATTTCGGCCCATGCAAAATAGTCATTTCCCATAGTACAACTGACGACGCACATAATGTTTCAAATCACTATGCATATGTTAAAAACCATGCCATTCAATAATTAATGAAACCTATGGTAAGTTGACCCAAAAATTCGTATAAACAGAGCGTTTGCAAAGTTTTTTTTTTAAATCAAAACAATAATTAGAAATCAACACCAAGGGTTCGATCATATCAAATATGCGTTGTGTGGTATGATTGCGCCAAGGGTCTAATCCATAATTTTCATGAAAACAATGTGCCAACGAATTTGATCAAGATACATCAAACCACCAATAAATCAATGATTGAATCACAATCCTTAGGAAATCATCACAGTCTCATAAAAATTGAAATCATATTAACAACAAAAAATCTCAAATGAGTAAGGAATCTTGGAGTCTTGCCAACTGTATAATCATATTTAAAATGGAAACGGAATGAACATATCGACAAGAGTAACCATAACAATCCAGTGACGATTTCAGTGTGACTTTGAAAACAAAGTTTTCAAGCTTGCAGTCGTGAAAACAAGAACAAAGGCAAATGTGCAAATGCGCGAAATAATAGTGTTGTTTTCTTCCGAGGATTGCGACGAAAATCAAAGTTTGTAAAACACTGGTGTAGGCAGCTTATAAGGACAGTAGAGAAATGTGAATTGGCTGCCAACAAGTAGATCAGTAAGCCTATGTTGTTTTCAAAGCAGTAAAGCACTTCTGATCTTATCTTTTGAAATCTAGGACGAAAATCATTGTCCCTTACCCGATTGTCAGAAATCTGTTAGTACAGAAAGAACTAGGCGAAAAAAGGGCAAACTGGGTCACATCCTTGCAAGAGTATGACATACAAATCACCCCAGCACAAATAGTAAGAGGCCAAGGGTTATGCAAGTTAGTCATTGATTCAGCTGCAGGACAGCAAGAGGAAAATGACATGTCAAATCCAGGACAGCACTATCAAAATCTAATCTGTTGTGCACAAAACCCTGTTAGTCCCTGGTATGATGATATAAAATTTTGTCTTATACATGGATCAGATCCCCATCACTTGGATCCCACAAAAAGAAGAGCACTAAGATTAAAATCTGCTTCTTTTCAGATGATTAATGGTATTCTGTTTTGTCAAAATTTTGATGGAGTACTAATGCGCTGTCTTGAGAAAGATGAAGCAGAAAAGGTCTTATTGGAATTGCACGCAGGAGAAGCTGGTGGGCATTTTGGTGGAGTTACCACTTCCCATAAAGTATTAAGAGCAATTTATTACTGGCCTACCCTTTTTAAATATGCTCATGCTTTGTGTCGCAAGTGTGTAATTTGTCAAAAAGCATCCGGACGGATACAGAAACCAGCCTTCCCTCTGCAACCAGTTTCAGTCGACTCCCCTTTTCAGCAGTGGGGTCTAGATATTATAGGCCCAATCAATCTGTCATCCTCACAACAACATAAGTATATCATAATAGCCACAGATTACTTCACTAAGTGGTCTGAGGCTTCCCCATTAAAAGTTGTAAATACCATCCAGGTAATATTTTTCTTGAATTCAAATATTATTACTCATTTTGGTATCCCTGAATGCCTGGTATTCGATAATGCTTCTTATTTTTCATCTCTTGAGATGAGAGATTTTGCTCTAGAAAAGGGAATTAAATTAAAGTATTCTGCCAGCTATTACCCCCAAGGCAACGATTTGGCAGAATCGACTAATAAAAATCTGATCAAAATCATCAAGAGAACGGTCACTGAAAATCATAAAAATTGGCATAATGCACTATTAAACGCAATCTAGGCTGATAGGGTAGCTCATAAAAATGTTGTAGGTAACTCACCTTTCTTTCTCGTTTATGGAAGAGAGTCGATTCTTCCACCACATGTCCTCCTTCCGTCTCTGCAGCTATCACAGAAAGTACAAGAAGAGGACTGTCCCCCTTTGGAGAATCGAATTAACGCTTTGTTAAAATTATAATAAGTGAGGGCTCAAGCGAAACGTAAATTAGATCAACATCAACTCCTTGTTAAAAACTGGTTTGATTCCAATTTTGCCTCTGACAGAAATTTTGAGGTAGGTGACCTTGTCCTAAAATGGGACAAACCGCATGAGGGAAAAGGAGAACATACAAAGTTTCAGAACTTGTGGCTAGGATCATTCTTAATTGCTGAGAAATTGGGTCCCAGTTCCTTCCAATTACAAAATTTAGAGGGACGGACAGACACCTATCCGGTGAATGGCCAAGCTCTAAAAAGGTACTTCGCTTGATGACACTCCCATGTACACTGTGTAAATATTTTTGTTTTTCTTGCCTCTTTTTTTTCTTAGTTGGTTTGTTTTGATTTTTCCCTTATGCTTACCAGTTTTTCTTTTTGAGACGCACATGCATGCACCATGGGCTAGTTTAGACAAAGAGAACAGAAAAATTTCCCCTCTAAAAATGACTACTGAAGGTTGTTTAAGCATCAATTGTGATATTCTTCTGAGTTTGCAAGTCATGTTAAAGATAACTTGTTGTTTGAAAAGCATTTCTTGATTTCAATATGTAACTGAAGTTACTCACGATCATCCATAAAAATTCTTCTTACGTTGTCCCTGTTCCTTAAAAGAACAACTCAGAGATGTCTCCCTGCCCTCGAAAGTCGGTTTTATTAACAGACTATTTCTAGATCTTAATGAAGGACAACTAAGAAAATTCTTCAAGATATGCAATTTACTACAATGTGTCCAAAACCAGGATTTTCAGTGTCACCCCGCTCTATTAAATATCTTTAAAACTAAATAAACCTTCAGAGAGTTGTGGGAAGTGCTTGTAAACCCGTCGGGATACTGAACAGGTCTGCTGGCAGTGGGTAAATGCATGCATGACGCCAAGATAACTTTGTCGGGGTACTGAACAGGCCCACTGGCAGGGAAGCAATGTCAGGTACATGAAAATTCTCAAATATGGATTCTTGTGACCTTAATGTCCTTCGTTCTGATCTAGAACATCTTAGCAGGATACAGATATCGGAGTGGGTTAAATGACATCCCTGTCGAGGATATGGATGCCTGTTGGAAGCAGCGGCCCTGTCAACAGTATTGAAGTTTTTAACTTTAATATCGTGACTCTCTTCTGTTAAGATTGTTGTCAGTTTTAGTCTTTTAAAATAACAGTAATCTGAAACTGGAATGTTTTATAATTGATAATGATGTTCAGACAGCTTTTTGGTTGTTTTTGATTCGAATTTTTTTCTGATTATCCTAATCTGAACTCATTCATGTGGCAGAGATAACTACTTCTACCAGTGTGTCACCATTGTTGACAACAATAATATAATCTCTATTTTTACAAGCTGCCTACACAGGGTCTTTAAATTCTCATTACTAGTCACGACCTTTCTCACTAAACAACACTTGTCACTTGTCGCTTTCTACATACCTGCTTTTCAATTTTTGTTTTCATGACTGTAAGCATGAAAACTCACAGTTGGAATTCACACTTGATTTCTATTTTTGATCAAAGGATAACTGTTCACATGGTATATTGTCGAATTGTCGTCTTTCACTATGAACTTGATGATTTTCCTAGTTTATAACTCTTTGGTCCTAGACTCTAGTCATTCCTTGGTTACATAAGTATAAAACCTCCACTCTTTTAGTGTTCGATAAATATCAATGGGGTTTTGATTCATAAAAAAAATTTAATGGTTCGATGTCTATTTGATACATTAATCTTTGTCATCAAGTCATGGATATGCATATTATTGTTTTCAACTTCCTTGATCCTTATGCGTACTAATGTGCCAAGGTGTTATTTTAAGTACAGCGCGAAATTATTAATCTGCATGGCCTCGATCTACACGAACTCTTTCACATGCATGGTAATTAACACTCCTTCCTACCATTTCGAGTTGTCTTTGCATTGCATTGAGGACACTCGGGGCTATGGCTATGTGTTTTCTCTATCAAATCCTACCTTTGATTCCCGTGTTGATTACTTTATGTTAGCCATGGCTCCTGTGGTGAGGATTGAGCCCAACGGCATCCAGACCTTGTTATCATTTGACAATGCCAGAGATGACTTAGAAAGGAATGGATGGCGTGTGTTTATTGAAAAGTTCGAGGGTTTTAATCTAAGAGTTGCTCAAGAATTCGCGTTGACATTCAACAGTTGCAGAGAAAAAATGGGAGACATCCAGCTTGAGTTAAATGAATATTTTATAATCCAAGCTGCCGTTCTACCAGCTGTGGGGAAAAAATGGTTCAAAAACTCAAAGGTTGAAGAGGTTCTCTGGTCATTGTTGTTCACCTCAAGGAGAATTACCAACTGGGACCGAGGTATGCCTGTCTCAGCTTTAAAACCTAGATGGCATGATCTGTTAGCTATTGTGAAACAGTTCATTACCTATGAGGGGAGATATGGGTTGGTTTTTTTGTATCACTTGCGATTGCTTATGAGTTTTATCGATTTCCCCCTGAACATGCCCTATTTCCTCCTTCGAAGTCTATACAAGATGGCAAAGCGGCTTAAGAGGCAGAAGTCTGATTCTAGTTTGTTCCACCATTGTTTAATCAAGATTATTATTATACATCAGTTGAAATTATACAATGATTGTTGGGATGCTTTTCTATTACGAAATGGTTTTGGTAGTAGTGATTTGGGACAGGTTGACAAGCATGTTGTCACAGAAACCCTCGTGAAACCTACCATCTCTCCTCCTTCGCTCTTTCCCTGTGATCCTATTTCTAATTTGGAACCCTCGACCTATCTTGATTCTACCCAACCCGACACTCTACCATATTCGTATCCTAAGGGTTGTGTTAAGACTGTTAAAAAATCCACAAGGAAAAAGTGTAAAGGCAACGTCAATGTCAATTATAAGAGTAAAAGGGTCGCTCATTGGGTTTCATGATGTGCTCGAAATAAACCCAAGCCTTATGCAGACCAAAACGCAATTGTGGTAAGTGAGGATTCTGATTCGAAAATTGAAATATCCATGGCCGAAGAGTATCCATATTCATATGGACTTTGCTCTGACAGGCCCTACGATTATGTTACTAACCTTCCACCGTGTCTAAAGGACAATCCCGATTTCCCTGGAATCAAACTCAGTAATGAACCTACAGGTCCAATGGAAGATTCCCCACCTATTAATACTATCAGTGTCGATACATAATCTATACAGCCGCACTATAATGAATGTCGATCTTGGATAGATAGGTATTACAAAGATGTGCCTTTACTTCAGTCTCGACTTAAATCCTTGGAAGACTAGGTGAATTCGCTAACGAAGGAGAATAGCAGACTCCAATCCGTAGCTCAAACCAAAGACAAATGCCAAAAAACCACAGGGTCTGTTGTTTTTAAGAACGTGGAAGCAACGACTGCAATAGTAAATTCAAAGATTGCTTGATTAGTTCGAATCCCTTAATTTGAGGTATGATTTTTTTTTAAATAAGTTTAGTATGATTCTGTCTTTTTCAAATTAGGATACATGATTTGTTTGCACATAATACCTTTAGTTTGTTTTGATTGATTCAATAAAATATGATTCTAGTTCGAAAAATTCGAATTACTTGTTTTGATAACTGAAAATGCATCTGAAATCTTTTATTCTTATTTGTTTTCAGGAACCTATGATTTATAAGGAGATTTGAAGCACTGTTGGCATCTCTCAGCATACTATCTTTATGTTTTCAAATAGAATAGGTTGTTAGTTTTTGGTATCAAGTAGAATCTGGGAGGTTGCATCCCCCACATTTTTTGGAACAAATTGGATGTTATCAACAGGAAACGTTTTGTTCCTGTAACCTATATAAGTATGTTGTTTTGTAAACTTGAGATCATCTATGCCTGGGGGGAAAAACTATGGATTTATGATTTACAGACTTGAATGGAATATGATATTTGCACAGCTTTAGCTTCTCTATATCGTGTTTTTATTCAAGTTATGATTATTTCGATTTGTAGTTAGATCGTAGTTTCTTTAGCTATCATGGTTTATTTCAGATTGATATGATAAAATTTATATGATATCCATATTTTATGTCCAATAATTAACATGTAGTAATTATTCTGTTCAAACTTGAGATTTAGAGATTTATCTTCATCATTCGTTGAGCATTTATACACAAGTTTCGCAGCAGGATTTATCTCAATGTGGCCACTTGTGAAATTATAAAATTGTTGTTACTATATCTCCTTTATGGTATATCATTGGGATTCAATCACTACTGCTTCACGTTTACGAGAAGCATTTGTAGGACCTGTTGCAAGTTTGCCTCATCAAACAACAAGATTGGATGTTATACACAGGACGAATATCAGATCCAATTACAGGTTAGTTTGTGAGTTTTATTTCATTAGTTTAATACAGAAATTTCCTGCAGTCTAAACATATTCTACTATTTACTATCTTTGTTTTCATTTAGACAGTTTGATTTTTCATTTCTTGTTTATAAACATTATAAAAAAAAAAATACAAATCAAAAAGATTGAATGATAGCTTTGATGTTGTTTAATAAATCAATCCATATTCGATTTTCGTAGATTTAGATTAAAATTTGCATTCTGTAAATGTTATACATATATTAGAAATAAATCCATTTGTATATATTATACATACAATAAGTATATTTATGTTATAAACATTATTTAGTAAATTGTAGATATATATTAGATCTGTATATAATTTTCAGCGAGTTAAGTTATCTTATTTTCTTTGGTTTTGTTTTTTCTCTTTCTTAGGACTTAGATCGGCTAACGGAGCCGCTAAACCCGTCGGAGTGAATCAATCCAAACGGCTTGGGTTAATAAGACAACCACAGACTGGATTCACTCCTCTAGTGGATAAGCGATCAATTTCGCCCATCAACACGATGCTACAGAAACATTTATACTGGCTAAAACTTCGAAAGGAGGTCAGCAAGTATATCAGGTCCTGCACTACCTGTGCTATTTCCAAACCGACCACTAAGAAACAGGGCCTGTACACCCCTCTTCCTACTCCTGACAGGCCATGGGAATCCATCTCAATGGACTAGATGTCAGGCCTCCTGTCCACCAAGCGGGGAAATGAATGTGTTTTTGTGGTGGTTGATCGCTTTTCTAAGATGGTGATTATGGTTGCCTGCAAGAAGAGCATCACAACAGAGGCCACTGCCAAGCTCTTCTTTGAACGAGTCTGGGTACATTTTGGAATACCACAAACCATTGTCTCAGATCGGGATAGTCAATTTCTCAACAAATTTTGGTCGAGCCTTTGGTCACTACTAGACACCAAGCTCACCAAATCCATGACCTTCCACCCCCAGACAGATGGCAAAACCAAGGTTGTAAATCGAATGATTGTGCATATCCTTCGCATGTATAATTCAAATAACCCCCGCACATGGGATGAGATCCTTCCCTATGTCTAGCATAGCTACAACCGACCCCTACATAGCTCAACCGACCACAAGCCCTTTCAGGTGAGGTTGGGATTCCAACCATTGGGTCCCATAGATGTTGCACTTCCCCTTATGGTCACCTCGACCAACTCATCTCCTGTTCCAACTGAAGTTGACAAAGCCACCCGATTCATTGAGCGGATCCAGCATATCCACCAACAGGTTTAGGATATCCCACAGAAGTCCAATGACAAGTACAAACAACACCATGATCAACATCGGGTGCCACATAAGTTTCAGGTGGGCAACAAATTTTGGTTGCACTTGCATAAAGAACGCCTTACAGGACCCCATCGGAAGATTCACCCACTCTGTTATGGGTCATACACTATCATCAAGGCCATGGGGGATAATTCTTTTGAGCTCAACATTCATCCTTTCCTTGGCCTACACCCAGTGTTCAACGTGGATCTCCTTCACCCTTATTTTTCACCATTATTGGACACCTCAGAAGAAGTAGAACAACTGACACCAACAGAGCTCAACCCCGACTGCATAAAACAGGAATCCAATGATCATATTGTGGAAACACATATCAAGGGCACTCAACAACAAAGGATCCATCTTTATCGAGTTGTCAAAGCAAGGCAGCTCCTGCACTAGGGCAAGTGGCTCACCCGGGGCCAAATTCAACAGAAATTTCCTCATCTGATGGGGGACCTCAATGCAATGGAGACCATTTCTTCCTAAGGAGGGAGGATTGATCTAGATGGATATCGGTGGCCACCCACCTCTTCCAACTGGCTCAAAACAGTTTTCTGGCAATTTTGGTAATTTACTATTTTTAGCAGTTTTCACTTCCAGAGTCGTTTTGAGGCCCTAAACAATGTTTTTTGGGAAAACAGGTTTGCAATATGGAAGTTCCTTCTATATTTCGCCTAAAATGAATCTCCTCGATAATACCTTTCCAACAGGCTATCATACGCCTAAAACGGAGATCATATGCACAAAAGTTACGACCCTGGGAAGTTGATGTACTAACTTACCCAAACGGGGCCCACATGAAATTTGGTGCTTCATCTCCTAGGGTTAGGTTTTTTCATGTCTAGGGTTTTTGACATTCATGCTTATTGTAAAAATGCCTTCAAAGCCTCATTGTAATCTTCTTCTTGCGAATGAGCACCGCCGTCACATCTCTTCTCAGAGATAAGCCGCCACCATTCCAGCAAGCTTGTTTCCGCTACATTTTACAGTTTTCAGCTTATTTCGTTATTGAATAGAAAACCAGTTTTACTGTATCTCTGTTATTTTGTGTTAAGCATCTATTAATAATATGTATTCATTTCATTCTACTCATAAAATCCGGATCATTATGGGCAAGAAGTGGGTGTGCTTTTTGAGGGAATTTTAATTGGACTTAGCCTTTGGGCTAACAAAAGTTGATTCTTAAAACTATCTATGTGTCATACTCACATGGTATACACGCTTAGGTAACATGAGATACAATCTTGGGATTGTCGAAACAATTCAATAATAATGCTAACAAAATATTTATAATCTTGTTAGTATTTTTTATTCATTGTTTACAGGGAAAAGTCAATAAACCATCTAAATTATCCAAATACTCATGTTTTATTAAGTTCTCCTTCCTTGATCAAATACAATAAACCATGACATCACATGCACCTCACCCTCAACTCGCTTCCAAAGAAAAAATAAACATTCTTCTCAACTTATGTTTTTCAATATTTCCATTGTTAGGTGATGAGAGCTTATCTCGAATTGACAAATTGCATATCTTCAATCATGGAGATTTTCTCTTACAACTATTGTTATCATGTGTAGGTTCTCATTGGGATGTTCTGACATTGATAAAATGTCATTTCTTTTCAGGTTCCTACCATATCTTTATTATGTTCTTTTGTACCAAGTCTCTAATGGTTAATGTTGCATTGGGAAAATTTATCTCTTCAATTCCCCATTTTTATTCCATTTCATCATAGTACCAAAATTTATTCCATTTTATTGTCATAATACCAACATTTATATTATGTTCCAATGTGCATGGTATGGGAACATCTTTGTGTTCATATCCTTCACAGTAATTAAATAATTTGTAAATTGGCATAATCCTTCTCCTTCTAATGATAAAAGACATATTTTTTATAAATAGCATAGGGTAAAGGGCTTGTATTTTTACAACTAGTTCTTTTAATAAGAATCATTTTCAAATTTTGAACTTTCTTTGAAGAATTTTTTTATATGCTTGGACTCCAAACAAGACAATTGTATAATGTTATTGTCTTCTCCATTGTTCTAAATTAGAGCATCCTTAATTTTCAACTCCACAAGTGAGTTTTTCTACATTTAGTTCACATAGATTAAAGAGTTTTCACACCTCTTGTTACATGTTTTCCAAAAGGAGTTCTAATTATAACTATAGTCATATTCCAGGTCGAAGTAATTATAAGAAGAATTTACTAGTAATTTTTATTATTTAATGTGAAGAAAATATCCTTATCCCAAGGACCAATTGTCATTACCTTTATTTTTCTTATTTTTTTGTCTTTTGTCAACATCGTCTACATAAAGTCACAATACCAAAGTGTATTTTACTACACATAATCATCCTCCACCTTTTTATAAAAAGGACATCCTTGTTTCACACTAGTATCATTGTTAATTTTGTCTTTTTTGATTGAAGAGGTTTACTTTATTGAAAGTTCTAGTTTTTCCATTCCTTCCCAAAGTTTTATCAAAGACAAGTCATATGAAAAGATTTAGGAAAATCCATAAAACATAAATAAAAATTAGCATTATCTTTCCCTTGTATCTTTTGGATAATATCTCAAAAATTATCAAAAAAACAATGGTTGAATGTTTATGTTAAAAAATTAATAAAATAAAGCTAAGAACTCGTTTTAATATGATCACTTACATTTATTTTTATAATGATGCCAAAAATACCAACCTCTTACGAATAATAATGGTTTAATAAGTTTCTATATTATTCACATAAACCTCATTTCCAATACCTATCATCTTGTTAACTTGCCCTTAGATTGAAAAAAATCTTAAACTCTTTTTTGCAAAGATGTACCTACCCATATTCCTCTCATACATTGACTTGAAAGTGATTTTAAGATATTTTTACTAAAATTCATATGCATTAACTTGAAAGTATCTCAATGGATAGTTAGGAATGAACGAAAGGCGATGAGGAGCGCTAGGGTTTGAATATTTACATGCTTCCAACCATGTCACATCCAGGCTTCCCCTCACACAAAGACGCCACTGCCACAGCTTTCGTCGTGCTTGACACAACTGAATGGACAAATAAGGGGGGTGAAAACCCCCTCTTACAAAAATGCAGTAGTGAACAAGACAGACAAAACCCGTGCCAGGCAGTCGCCCCTTGAACCCCCACCTCACCTTCATGATCAATTTATGTAAGATGAACAAGTCTTAGGGGAAAAAATGGAAATGGAAGTTGAACCATATCATCCAAAGGCATCTTGCAACTAGGAACCAGGGAAATGTATCCCCTAGGCACCAACAATACCAAAATATGTGGTAAAATCCACTAGGGTTGGAGAACACACCCAATTTATGAAGGATCATGCCCTGATTGGGAAATTCTTAGGGTTATGGCCCTCTGAAAGAGACCTTACACTATGGATCAAGGCCTGGTGGAACCCAAAATTTGACTATGAGCTCCATTTCAGCTCGAAAGGATTATTCACGATCATCTTTTATAATCTGGAGGACAAAGATCGGGTCTTTGAAAATGGACCCTACTTCTACAATTTTGGACTGATCGCTTCTTCCTAGAAAAGGAGGACTTTTCCTTTGCCCCAGTTTGGATCCATCTCTACTCCTTTCCCTAGGAATTTTGGCTTGAAGAAATCTTAATGGGCATTGGAAATACGTTGGGACGATATGTCAAATCCTTATAGGCCACCAAGAAAAGAAGATATGCATCATATGCACGCATTTGTGTATACATGAACATCTCCAAGGCCCTACCTGGCTCATTCACCATAGAATATCAAGATGAAGACTGGATCTAGACCATAGATTACAAACACATTCCCTTCCAACGTAGGAAGTGTCATGAACATGGACATCTCTTCCGGGACTTCCCATTCAATGCTCCAACATGACCAGTGGCAGAGGACAAACAAAAAGTTGGCTTCACACAAGTTTCGTGTTGCAGGAAGCAACAATTGAAAAAATCCAATCAGAGCAGAGTTCAGAATATTCTCACCAACAAATCCTTTTATGCCCTCAACAATCTGTCGAATGCATAAGAGTAGAAAATCCACATAGACCAGAAAATCCACATAGACCAGAAAATCCACGCAAAGACAAAGATAAGGAAAAACAAATCCTGGATCCCATCCTAGAGCAAGTCATGGCTCTTGATCGCCCAACTCATATAGAACCAAGAAAGGAATCTGATGAAGGAGGAGATACCATAATGTAGATGGATGAGCGAGAACTAGCAGACATAGATCTAGACAAGCTGGAGGAAGCCTTCAACAAGAAGGAACTGTAAACAATATCGGTTGAGCAGCTCAGAAAGGTAGTACATAAGGTCTTCAGCGAATCCACGACTGGTGCTACTTCAATACTAGGCATACGTCTGGATCTTGATTTGGATCCCAAACGAATCCAGAAAGAGGGAAAATGACAGGGGTGTAAGATGACTCATCAATTGATCAAAGAGGTAGGTAATTTTATGATCAACTCAGGAAAAAAACATTGTTTCACCAAGGGATTCTTCTCCCCCTGAAACAACTCCTCGTGATGAATATCATCACTTGGAATATACGAGGCCTAAATGGAATATCCAAGCAAAATATTCTTTGTAACTTCATTAAGGCAGAGGATCCAGACATTTTTCTTCTACAAGAAACCAAATGTGTGGGGGAAATGGCAGAGGAATTGTTTAAAAGATGTTGGAGTCACTGTAACTTCATATATACTAATTCTAAAGATGCAGCAGGAGATTTGGACATCCTGAGTAACCCAGCCTCAGCCTTAGTTATTGTTCACCAGGCCTTCTCCACCGTGGGAACACTTACAACACACTATCAAGCTATTAGATCTAGTAAAGAGAGAGTAATCATGAACGCCTATGGTACTCAGAATAACCAGGAAAAGGACCATTTCCTAAATAATCTATCCTATTTAGAAGCATTAATAGGTCAAAAGCATTGGATCTTGGGAGGAGACTTTAACATCATCCTTACTTTAGAGGAAAAAATAGGGGGCTCGAAGAGACTGGACCCGAAAAGCATCAAGTTCAGCGACCTCATAGATCGCCTCAAACTGATTGACATTGAGACCAGAAATGGCTTCTTTAGAAGCAGAAATATCGAGTACAATGGCTTAAGGAAGGAGAAAGGAACACAAAGTTCTTTAATCGCTCCATGAACCATAGATGATACATCAATCATATTACAAATCTCGAAGCTTCACAAGGTAACACAATTCTGGACCATGGAGAAATAGAAACAGAGTTGGTCAATTACTACAAAGAGATTCTATCGGAACCACCCATTGACAAAACACCATCTATCAATCAGGTAACCCAACATATTCCAACCATCATTACACTTGAGCAGAATCAGGATTTAATGATACCTATCACACAGGAAGAAGTGGATCAAGTTTTCAAGGACATAACACTAGGCACGGCCCCTGGCTCGATGGCTTCACCATGGATTTCTTCCATAATTGATGGTCGATGATACAAGAAGAGGTTTGGAAAATAGTGGAGGAATCCCATACTTCAGGTCATGTGCTCTCTACCCTCAATGCCACTTTTCTCACCCTCATATGCAAAGAGGAACGATTCACATGTCACCAATGCAGGGGTGACATGTGGCATGTCCATACAACTGATGTGGCAGAGTGCTGAGTTGGCATGGGATGACGTGGCAAGGTCGTATAGGTTTGATGGCAGACACGTGGGTGAATTAGGTTGTGACAAGTATCATTTTATTGGGAAAATTTTATGGTGTCGCGTGGCCCAGTTGTAGGTTGCCACATGGCACCCCTCCAGTGATTGGCATGTGAAAAAATTTATATGACTCCACAGGAGTCGAACACGTGACCTCCGGGCGGGGTAAAGCTTTGGTAGGGTCAGGCTACCAGCCCACCTGTGGTGTTACTTAAACCTTATAGTTTGACCAAGAGTGTGCCCCTACGGATTTTGGCATGGATTTTGAGACAGGGCAAGCATTTCGAGATTTTCCCAGTCATTTATTGTAGAGGCAAGGCACAAAAAATGAGGCAGGGGTGTCTCTAGGGCCGGAAAGTGCCAAAATCAGATCGATGTGTGGAGACAGTTATTTTTAGGTAATTCGATGCCACGAACGTAATGGTGATGTTATTTTTCTGATTTGAGCAAATCTTCTGTAGCTTAACTCCAGAATGAGGTATACTTATGTATTTTTCCCAATTCTTTTGTGGAGTTAATAAAAAAGGCCTACCCATTTGAGAGCAAGACCCGGAGACGTAGTCCACCAGGGACAAACTCTGTTATCAAGTTTTTGCGTTCGTATTGTATGCTTATGTCTCTTTATTTTTGAGCTTTTCCTTCTTTATGGTGGACTTTAGTTTATACTCATTTAATACGATTCTTTAATAAGTCACCTGACGAAAAGATCCTAGATCATGTTGGTATCAGAGAAGTTGTATTTGACTTGAATTTTTGAGTATGAATGCTTACTAGGGACAAGCATAAGCAAGGTGAAGGAACTCTTAAGACTTTTAATCCTGAAGTTTCCCATGCATCCCTAAGGAAGAAGATGGCAGAAGAGGACAAGCATGATGAACAAGAGAAAAACTTTCACACAGTATTTTATTGCATGTCAGAAATGGTCGAACGAATGTATGGATATTACAAGAAGAGGATGAAGAAGAAAGGGAAGAAAAAGGAAGCACCACCCGATGATGATGCTTCGATAAACCAAGGGGTTGGAGGAGACCCTCCTTAGCCTCCATCTTCGCCTTCAAGTTCTAGTTCTTCTTCCTCTGAGCATTCTCATCACTCTCAGCATTCTAACCATAAAGCCACTTTTAATAAACCATTATTAAATCTTGATGTAAATTTTGTTTTACCTATGTTTAATGGAGATGTTAATCCTAAAAAACTAGATAATTGGATCTGAAAGTTTGAAGTATATTATCGTGTTTAGCATATTGACAAAGAGGAAGTTAAAGTGCAACTTCCTTCTCTTCAGTTGGAAGGCACCGATCTCATATGGTGGGAGAGCAAGCTACAGGACAAAAGTAAGTATGGTAATCTTCTTTCCTCATGGTCAGAATTTAAAACAGAGATAAGGAAGCAGTTCTATCCATTATGGTATTTACATAAAGCAATGATGGAATGGAAAACTTTGAGGCAAAGTAAGGGTCAAACTGTACAAAGTTTCACAGAAGAATTTAGGAAGAAATCTCTAGCATTGAACATTCCTTTGGATTCTTATGAAATTTTAATGAAGTATATTGGCGCACTTCACAGTTATATTTTCATACTTTTCTCTTGTTTAACCCCACTAGTCTTGAAGAAGTTTGTGTGCAAGCCACTCGCCTTGAGAACAGGGGGAAACATGTTAAAGAAGATCCCACAAACAAAGCTTCCAATTTCCCACAAAATACTTTCAAGAAGTTTAAAAGGAAGGAAAAGAATACCGCTATAGTTACGAGAGAAGGAGGAAAACCAACTTTCACTCATTGCAAGAAAAGCGGTTATGATGATGAACATTGTTGGAAACTGCATCCAGAAAAGAAACTGAAATAGTTCGGTGGAAAGGGGAAGACAAAGACCGTTGCTAAAGTGCAACAAGATCTTGGTTTCGATTCAGAAGATGAAGGAAATATCACAACGGTTGGAGTAGAAGGTAAATATTCTATTCATGCTAGTTCAAGTTCCAATGATGAATCTCATATTGATGAACTAAAGAGGAATGAGTTATTTCATATAAAAGTTGTATCTAAACATACTAAGATAGATACATTATTTGATCTGGGTTCCCAAGTAAACTTAATATCTGAAGCACTTGTTAAGAAGATGGGTCTTGTAACGAAACCACATCCAAAACCTTATCCTCTTGGTTGGGTATGTGATCAAGCAAAACTTAATGTCACCAAACAATGTAGGATCATATTTTCTATTGCTTCAAAGTTGATTGATGAAGTGGATTTGGATGTTGTACCACTTGATATATGTGGCATAGTGTTGGGGAGTCATTATCTTTATGATAGAAAAGAAATCTTCTTTCGTCATGAGAACAAATACCACCTTACTAAGGGGGGAGTGGAATATATTGTTAGAGATCACATCATGAGGGTAAATACAACACTTATTAGTGCAGGGCAAATGAAAAGACTCATAAACACTAATAAGCGATATGTACTCATGGTCGTCAAAGAGAAAGATGTCGGGACATCCGACGCTTTCCAAGGGTATGATTCATATCATAAAAAGGAATTAATTGATATTGTTTCTAAGTATGATGATATTTTTCAGGAACCAGATGGATTACCTCCTAAGAGGGAAATCCAACATGAGATACATGTTTAGCAGGATTCTCCTCTTCCTAATGTGGGCATGTACAGGATGTCAGTTGTGGAGATGACAGAGATCAAGAAGAAGGTACAAGGATTATTGGATCAAGGGGTCATCAGGCCCAATTCATCTCATTGTGGTTGTCCAATCGTGATGGTGCCAAAGAAATATGACACATGGAGAATGTGTGTCGATTATCGGGCTTTAAATAAAATCACGGTGAAAAATCGATACTTTCTTCCTCGTATAGATGATTTACGTGATCAGTTGAAGAATGTTGTTTACTTCACTAAGTTGGATTTGCGCAGTGGATATCATCAAATCAGGGTTGCATAATAGGATGCATGGAAGACTACCTTTAAAACCAAACAGGGATTGTTTGAGTGGTTAGTTATGTCATTTGGGCTTTGTAATTCTCTAATAACTTTCATGTGTGTGATGAATGATGTATTTAGGCCTTTCATGGATGACTTTGTGATTGTATATTTAGATGACATTCTTATTTTTAGTGGGACTTGGGATGAACATGTAAGGCATGTAAAGAAAGTATTAGATACTTTGCGAAGGGAAAAGTTGTATGTAAAAATGTCTAAATGTGAATTTGGCAAGACTACACTTGTATACTTAGGTCATATAGTGGGAGGAGGACAATTAAAGATTGAACCTTCCAAAATTGTTGTAATTGGTAATTGGCCTAAGCCAAAAAGTGTGAGCGATATCTGGAGCTTCTTAGGTGCAGTCCAGTATTGGAGGAGATTCATTTCAAACTTCTCCTTTATAGAAGCTCCTTTGCATGCCTTAACCAGTGTGAAGAACACTTTTCAGTGGGAAGGATAGCAACAAAAATCTTTCAACACTTTGAAGGAGAATATCAGTACCACACCAATATTATCACTACCGACTCTTCAACATCCTTTTGAGATCGAGATAGATGTCAGTGGATACGCCATGGGTGCAGTATTGATGCAATATCGTAATCCTATATGTTACCACTCTGAGACTTTTAACCAAGTTGTTGTTAACTATCCTACATATGATAAAGAGTTGTATGCATTAGTTCAAAGCGTAAAGAAATGGAAGCACTATTTGTTAGGGAAGGAAACCATCATACATACAGATCACTAGCCCTTACAATATATTCAAGAATAGACAAAACTGCAACAATCTTGACACTATAGATGGATGGGTTTTCTACAAAAATTTCATTTGGTAATCAAGTACAAGAAGGGTACAAGTAACAAGATAGCTTATATGCTTTGTAGACCTCCTATTATTGCTTCTATTATTTTGAAGAATACTTATTTATCTCATGATAGCTATGTAGAAAAATATGCCATCGATGAAGATTTTAAAGAAGTATATGAGAAGATAACCCATGGTGCACAGGTAGATAACTATTGTCTGCAGGGAAAATTACTCTATCATATTGGGAAGCTATGTATTCCTACAAGTGAACGATCCTATGTAATACGAGAAGCTCATACTTCTCTTGTGTTTGGACATTTTCGAGTAGGAAAAACTATGGCTCATTTGAAGAGGTTTTGTTGTTGGCCTCAAATGAAAGAAATTGTAACTAAATATGTAAAGGGGTGTGTGATGTGTTCTACTTGTAAGCCCACTAATAGAAAATTGGGGCTATACTCACCACTTCATGTTCCATCCCATCCATGGGAAAGAATTTCCATGGATTTTGTAGGGGGTTTACCAATGACAAAATGGGGTCATGACTATTTGTATGTCATAGTGGATAGGTTCAGCAAGATGTGTATCTTGATTCCATGTAAAAACAATATCATTATTGAGCAGACTGCTAATCTCTTCTTTAAGTATGTTTGGGTTCACTTTGGGTTACCCACGTCCATTGTCTCAAATTGAGACACTCGATTCCTTGGGGACTTTTGGACTAGCTTGGGGAGAATGATGGACACCAAATTGAAGAGGAGCATTGTTTTCCATCCACAGACCGACGAATAGACAGAGGTGATAAACAAAACAATGGTACTTTTTCTTCAAGGATACTGCAGCAATCATCCCAACTTATGGGATGAATAGATACCCTATGTAAACCATGCTTATAACCAAGATTTACATTCATCCACTCAGAATTCACATTTTAGGACATGTTTTGGGTACCTACCCAAGGTTCCTTTGGACTTGATGTATGGGAGAGATGTCGATGTGAATGAAGAACGAACAGAGGACAGAGCCTGCAAGTTCATCCAAAGGATTCAACAGATACACCAGGCAGTCAGGGAACAATTGGAGAAGAGTCAAGCACAATATAAAGCTCGACATGACAAGCACAAGGTTTATCATCAGTTCTAGGTTGGAGACCGGGTATGGCTTCACATCAGCAAGGAACGATTGAAGGGTCAAGGAAAGAAACTCAAGCCTATCTGATATGGACCCTTCACTATTTTGGAGAAAAGAAACACTAATGCTTTCCGTTTAGATATTCCACCTTATATTTAGATTTACTCTGTTGTGAACGTAGAGAACTTAAAACTTTTTTAGCCTCCCATGATCATGGATCAGGATGAGGAATTTTCAATACCTTCAATTGATGAGTTTTCACCTGCATACTTGGATGAGTTACAGGAAGATATCATCCTGGACAAAAGAACGAGGACTTCATACAGGGGCGATGTTGATTATCTTCGAGTAGGCTTAAAGGGAACACATCCAAGTAGGGCAAAGTGGATTGAGAAGGACAAAGTGAGGGGACTCTTCCCTCACTTACTAGCTGATTGATGAAATATTTTGGTCGTCCAAAAAGATCTCAGTGGGAAGGCGTGATCCAAAAAGGATCCAGAGAAGGCTAAGAACAACTCAGAACTCACAGAGGAAACTCAGAACACTCAGAATGGATTCAACAGACAGAGAAAGGGAAAAATTCAAAGTTCACAAAACTTAATGAAAATGGCATGATCACAAAGAGTGTGTCGTAATCTTTCTAACGGCACAAACAACTCGTCAAACAAACTTACGGATCGAAATATATAAGCAGTCAAAGTTCAGGTCAAACTTAGTCAAAAAATCAAAGGTCAAGGTGACACGTGTCACCACTGCAAGGGTGACACATGGCATGTTCGTACAACTAACGTGGTATACTGTTGAGTTGGCCTAAGATGACATGGCAAGGTCGTACAGGTTTGATGACAGACACGTGGACGAATTAGGTTGTGACAAATGTCATTTTATTGGGCAAATGTTATGGTGCCATGTGGCCCAATTGTGGGCTTCCATGTGGCCTAGTCATGGGCTTCCACATGGCACCCCTCCAATGGTTGGCATGTTAAAAAAATTATATGACTCCATAGGAGTCAAACCCGTGACCTCCGAGCGGGGTAAATCTTTGGTAGGGCCCGGTTACCAGCCCGTCCATGGTGTTAATTAAACCCTATAGTTTGATTTAAATATTTAAACTTGTGTTAATGGTCGGACGATGGAGAAAAGGGTCGAGACCTAGCCCCATCCCCCAACACATATGAATACAACCATTTCATATAACCTTCGCTTAATTGTTGGTGATATATTCCAAACTGCCTGCCATTTTAGTAGTTGATCTGCCAATTTACAAACCTCCACCAAACTATATAACAATATGTGTTAAAAAGGGGAGGCCCATGGGATTCGACCTCGGGACCTCTACCTAAACCTCTGCCAACCAAATACTTAGAATAGCATCCACTACCAACGCACCAACGACCTCATTTACTCATAACCACCCGAATCAAATACTTAGAATAACATCCACTACCAACACACCAACGACCTCATTTACTCATAACCGCCCAAATCAAATACTTAGAATAGCATCCACTACCAATGCACCAACGACCTCATTTACTCATAACCGCCCAAATTTTATTTTATAAATAGGTTTTCCACAAGTGTACGGGGACGAAGGAGAACCAAGAGTGCACCCATATGTCTTTTGGCATGGATTTCGAGACATGGCATGCATTTCGATATTTTCCTAGTCATTTATTGCAGAGGCAAGGCATGAAAACCGAGGCAGGGGTGTCTCTTGGGCCTGAAAGTGGCAGACTCGGATCAAGGCATAGAGACAATCATTTTTAGGTAATCTGGCGCCACAAACACAATAGTGATGTTAGTTTTCTGATATGAGCAAATCTTTTGTAGCTTAACTCCAGAATGAGGTATACTTATGTATTTTTCCCAATTCTTTTTTGGAGTTAATAAAAAGGCCTATCCATTTCAGAGCAGGACCCAGAGATGTAGTCCACCAGGGAGGAACTCCGTTATCAAGTTTTTGCGTTCATATTGTATGCTTATGTCTCTTTCTTTTTTAGCTTTTCCTTCTTTATGGTGTACTTTAGTTTATGCTCATTTAATACGATTCTTTAATAAGTCACCTGATGAAAAGATCTCGGATCACCCCTGGTGCCTGAGCATTGTCTGTATTTCACCATCTATCTCTTGTGTTTACGTCATGCCACATGAAAGGGGAAAACCCAAACGAGGGTCGGTCTACTATAGCTTGATATCCTAGCACCATTGTTCAGGCCCTTCCTTGGCCCTCTCTCTGCCTCCCAACCCATTCACCAATCCTGTTAGGCCACCCCATTCTGACCAAAATTGCTATGATGATGCTCAACTTCACCTTGGAAATATGGAGCCAATGCCTCAAAATTCTAACCCCGTGATTAGTTCAAGTGGTTGTCCAATACAGGAAGAAATTCCTTCAAGTTGGATGGAGGATACCATTGTGCTGACTGAACCAATTGTCAGTGTCATCCCCCCTATCCATCCTGCGACAAATCTAGGTGGTTGTGTGATAGAGGAAGAAATATCTCCACATTGGCTGGAAGACTCAACAAGGGGGACAACCCCAAAATTCAGTGCGTCGTTCAGTGGAACCATCAAGACAGACTTGGATTATTGCCTGGATGAGGAGGATAATCCTTTGAAATGGTATGAGGAAGCACCAACACAACCAGCTTCAGCATGCCATGACCCGTCCAATTTTTCAAGCTCATGACCAGAACTACTTAGTCCATGCATAATCTCGCAGGATCATTTGCAGTTGATTTTTGACATGTGTCGGGACATGACATAACAACTTCATCGCCAGAGCACCCTTAGCCGTCGTCTGGACCTATTATTTGACTCCTTTTCAAACGAGCCTACCAAGAGCCACTGCCCGAATTGCTACCAACCATTCATTTTCACTTTCCGCCATGATGGTTTACCGGGTTCGCCAAATGTTTAATTTTCTTATTGTCATGTTATCAGGTCTAGATAGGATACATTTACAATTAAATTTTTCACTAGCTAGACTCCGGTTCTGGTCTACTGGATTGGCTATCATTTTTGCAAGCCACTTGTTCTGGTTTCCATGCATGTGGCAAAACAAGTGGCAAATTTTGAACTATGTATTGATATGTATCGCTATGAAGACTTTTTAAGGTAATACAATCTTTTTTATTTACAAAAAAAAAAAACTTAAAAATGGCTCATACATTGACTTGAAAGTGATTTTAGGATCTTTTTGCTAAAATCCATATACATTAACTTGAAAGTGGTTTTAGAATCCTTTTGCGAAAATCTATATATTTGTCAAAAAGATAAGACCCAATCACCACAAAATTCCTCCTTTATATATTAGAGTTCATTAAATCTTGTAAACTTCACACCACCTCAACATTATCAAAACCATAGACATTCCTCAATCTAATTGGAATCAACTTGATATATTAACGGTTCACACTTCAATTTCATGAAATTTTATAGTGATTTTTCTTTCTCTTATTAAATTCAACTATACCATGCACATATTTAAACAAATATTCTTCTGTCTCTGTGGACACTTCCTCTACATACTTTTAACACTATAAAACAATGAAGTCTAATCCCTATTTCTCACTTCAAATAGTGAAGTCATAATGGTAGTATAACCTTCAATCGTACAACTTAATTCCATTAACATTATTGGAATCCATCCTTTGTGAATTACAACACTCTCCAATAGTCATATAGATAGAGATTTTATGTCTTGATAGATGAAGTTGCTTTCATTTATTTTTTTTGAAAAAATGGTAAATTTTTATTCAAAATAAAGAAAAGAAAATTACATTTTGTATTCCCTCTGTAACAGTGCCAAACCTCTCTTTAAAATCACTCCAAAGAAGTAAAATAACCTCCTAAACTTATTAAAACAGTCTCATTTAACATTATATACAAACCACAAAGTTTTGTTTGCATTTTCCTCTCCCACAGTGCCAAACTTGTTCCTTCACAATACTCGAAAATAAATCATAAAATAATCTCCCAACATTATTAAAATAGTCCCATTTAACATCATATACACAAAACAAAAAAGGAACACTCGAAAATAAGTCATAACATAATATCCCAACTTAATTAAAATAGTCCCATATACACATAACAAAAGGTTTTGTTTATAGTTTCTTCCAAATATATA
>SNQJ01S0023985.1:6956-24777 GCA_010110895.2 Picea sitchensis
ATATGGCTAGTATCTTAGCAAAGGTTAATGTACCTATCCCTCTTGGTACTGATATTGTATTTTTTTTTTAAATACCTACAAGAAGGTCGCTATTGCGACATCTTGGAGTGTCGCTCCCATAGAAACCACGTCAGAGATGATACCTCTTAACGTCGCTCTTCCCACGTTCTAGACGTCTCTCTTGCCACCTTCAAGACGTCAGTCTTGCCACGTTCAAGATGTCTCTATTTCCACGTCTAAGACATCTCTCTTGCCACATTCTAGACGTCTCTCTTCCCATGTTCTAGACGTCTCTCTTGCCACCTTCAAGACGTTGGTCTTGCCACGTTTCAGACATCTCTCTTGCCACGTTCAAGACGTTGGTCTTGCCACGTTTAAGACGTTGGTCTTGCCACATTCCAGATGTCTCTATTGCCACTTTTCAGATGTCTCTCTTGCCACGTTCAAGACGTCGGTCTTTCCACGTTCAAGACGTCAGTCTTGCCATGTTCAAGACGTCGCAATAACGACGAAATCTATGTCGTCAAAAAAGAGATGTCATGTGAAACGACATTTGTCGAGGTCCATTATTTGTCGTTCTCTTGACAATATAAAGTGGCAATTGTGTCGAATGCGCCGTTGGAATTTGACCCAAATGTACTAGTGAATGGTCCAATAGATGCATTGGGGCTAGCATACACAAAGGATAACTGTTCGACCATCATGATTTTCCCATTGTGAGGAAAACAAAGATTGTGAAATACAGACGATACGATGGAAGTCATATCATAAGTCCAATTGCATCCTAGTAACAAGTTATAATCAAGGGGTTCATCAACCACCTCGACATCCACCTCTACCATTTTCCCACCTAAATCGAATGGAAAGGCAGGAAGAATACCATGAGGATGGAAGGAATGACCATGAAAAGTGGTCAACATGGTTGATGATTGAGAAAGAGTCAGAGAGTTGAGAGGTTTCCAATAGATCAGGGACAGAACACATGTAGCAATGCCTTCATCAAAAACTACACATTTGATGGTATACTTTGAGTACCCCACGTGGATTTGGAATGCCACATGGTAAGGAAAGTGAGGCTTCACATCCATGACATCAAACTTGATAACTTTCGAGCCATATGGGATAGAGCTCCTAACACAGATAGAAAGGCATTCCTCTATGAAGGACATGTTTGGTGTACCTCCAGAGCCGACATCGCACAAGGGGTTTGACCCATGTCGTCAATAATAGAGTAATTTTGGGTGGCTCTAGCATTTGGATTGTGGGTAGAGCACTTGAGTACTCCTTTCAGAATATGAGGCTACGGATCTAGTTACAGATCTAGTTTTTCAATTTGCAAGTGCATCTTCGGAGGAGGAGGAGTATATTCTAGACCGGGTACAGTCTGTGAGGAACTGTAATCGTGAGACTATGTGGCTACATTAACTTGAAAATTCACCATATTGATACACAAATGGTCATCGTCTTGTGTCGGTGGGTTTTGAAGTCCACCGGCCACATTTCCAACATTTGAGGAGCTCGAGGCCATGTGTTGGTTATGTGGTAAAGGATTCGTCAGCATGACGGGTGGTAGAGATAAGAGCCTCGCAGCTTCCACAAGTTTGGGGCATAAATGAGTAAGATGATCATCTGTACAAAGATTAAGGGAAATTTCAACTTATGCCTTTCTCTCTTTCCCTCTGCAACATTATTATCTGTCTTCTCATTATTACCATTATCCTTGGGTTTATTATTATTCTTCCCACCCTTACGATTATTATTATGTCCTTTCTTCTTATTCCCTCCTAGTTGTTGGTTACCATTTGGGTCAGTCGACGATTGCACAAAATGTACATCTGTTGAATGAGTGGGATTGGAAGACACAGACGAAGATGGCCCTCCTGCAGACTGGTTTAGACACAACTCTTTCAAATGTCTTGTCACTGAGTCTGCATATTTTACATTGGTGGAGCCTACAATGCAATCAGGATGAAGTCCAATCTTTTGTCTAGGGTCATAGGTTGACCTCGATGCATTCGTAAGAATGTGGTATAACATCCCAGACTAAGTGTATATAAGATCTAACTATTGGGCTTTGAATATTGCTTCTTCCTCAGATGTAACCTCGAATTTAGAAACATCCTTCGAGATATGAGGCTGCAAAGACTTAAAGAACCATTCTAAAATAAATTATGGGGGTATGGAGGTCTTAATAAAACTCTTTCGTCTATGCCACTCCTAGATGTGATTCAAGATATGAGTGGTTGTGTCCTGGCATAAAGTCAATAGAAGTTCTAGGCCAGCATCGTAATGATCTGAAAATTGGAAGTGGTTAAGGAAGACTATCACCATCTGACTAAAGGTGCCATATGGCCCCCTAGGTAGCTCAATATACCATTTCATAGCAACCTGAATGAGGGTGCGTTGAAATAATCTTAGCCAAATGGAATCATCATTAAGGGAATTCGAAGAGCACCATAGGTGAAACGTGGTGACATGATCACTAGGATCCTCGCCATTCTTACCTTAAAATTTCAAAATGTTTGAAGGAAGCTTGGTGGGGATGGGGGGCCATGTAGGATCATGAAACATAGGGTTGTTCATCAACTTAGACTAGTCTGGTAGATTAAGCATGGCCAGAAAAGGGAGTCGAGGTTGTAGCATGTAGCCCCAAGCTCCCTGGAAAGATTGTGTTTGGGGAACTGCAGCCCATCCAGAGTTCTGGTAAGCACCATGGCCCTGTCTCAGATTGTAAGGCCCTCCTCCAGGCTGATTCATAAAAGGTTTGTTGGGCACCATTCTAGTAGGAATGTTCTAATGGGGGTTATAAAAATTTCTCCTAGCCAGAGTGGCTCCGAGTTGGGGGTTTCCCAAGGTGTGAAACTGACCTTCTTTGGGTGTGAATCTGAAGGATAGGGCTTGATTCACCATGCCAAATGTGTTGGTTGTAATCAACATTGAGGAGGTGAGGGTATAGGATGGAACTTGAGCATAAGCTTGTCTATGAGGTTGGTTTTTCGACCCAGAAGTAAGAGGATTAGACCTAGTGTTAAAAGAGGGAATGCCTCCCATAGTAGGAGTCATTTGAGGGATATGAGAGCCACCAAATGAGAATGGAGTACACCCTTATCCTAGTGCCAAAACGTCCCCTAAAGGAGTGACGTCCTTGTAAATTAGGGTTTTATTTGTGCAAAAAGTGAAATTTTAAATGAACTTTTTAATATTACTTTGTTAAGGGGGCAAGATTAGGGATGTTGATCCCTAATCTTTTGATTTACCCCTTAATTTGTGGAAAAGTCACCTTGATGACATTTGTATAAATAAGAGATCATAAGATCTCATTTTAACATAACTCTCCCTCATTGCGAGAAGTATTGGTCTGATATTTTCGCTATCTTTGGGAAGATTGTCTCTTTTAGCTTTTGTTTATGGTTATCTCTTCATGTTATGGTTGATGGGAGTGATGTGCTAGCCTTGGAAGGCTTATCTATTGTTATTGTGGTGGATTATCTTGGCATTTTTCCATGAATTAGTATGGTTTTTACTTTCATGCTATCATTTGTTTCAAGTCAAGGTTATTGTGCTAGGAACTAGGTGGGAAGTATAAGGGCATACACCCCCACCATAGTCTTCATCACTTTATGCTTCATCTTAATGCATTAACAAGGGTTTGCTAAAAGAAGTATAAGGGCATACACCCTCTTAAGCTTAAACCCTAGCTAAAGAAACTTGCCTTGGGAAATAAAAGGGCTTACACCCCCAAGGAGGTAGCTTCTCTAGCTATTTATTTATTTGACTCCATTAACCCAATAGTAAATGCACTGGTCATATTTTTTTTACATTGGAGATATAAAATCATTGCCTTGGGAAACACAAATTTTGATCTTTTGAAAGGTTTCTTGCTTGAAGTTGGTTTGTCTCATTGAGAGGAGTCTTCCCTTACTAGGGTGTCCCCTCTCTCCCACTACTTTAATTGTTGTTACAAACTCTAACCTACAACCATTAGGGATGCATAACCCTAGCTACTAACACTCTCTTAACTCCTAAACTAACCCTAGACTAGCTCTCTAACTTCACTCACCTAGTCTACTAACTAGAGCACAACTTTTGGGCTACTTCTTGGCACTGTTCCATGGTTTATTTTGCTGTTGCATTCCATTGAATGCTACAGCCATAATCCTGCAATTTTCTGCAAAAAACACATCTTATAACAACTTGCTTTATTCAACCTCATAGTGCCATCTTTTCTATCATAATTGATTGCCTAATTCATTGATAATGTTGTTGATTGATCTTATGCTTTACATGTTGATTTGAATGCCTTACTTGCTGATATAAACTGTCATATACTGCTGCAAATTAGGGACAACAGGCTTAACTTGCTGATCCATACTAACATATATCAATGCAAATTGGATTTTCTTGTGTCTCGGGCAAGTACAATCATCCGAAGAAGTAAGATACCTTTGGGGCAACAATCACTTGAATTATAAGGCATCTCTTCCCACTTTTAATTCCACTTAGAATTGACCTCTCAAAGCTTCACTTCCATTTCTCTCCATCTCCATCTCCATCTCAATCCCCCTAGGGTCACCGGGATTACCTCCCTAGAGTGACCTAGTCACCCTTGAAGTGTAGGACCTACATCGAGGTGACATTGGGTGTAGGATTCCAAAGTTGTAGCACTTTCTTTGTGGTTTGTTTGGGCTTTTCCCAACCGACAACTTGCGCTATAACAGTGACTACACGGGACTAGGCTACAAATGTTGGCCACCAAGGTGAAACAAGAAAACAGACATAACTTCTTGACTGTACGATCGATTATCAACAATCACTTGAATTATAAGGAATCTCTTCCCACTTTTCATTCCACTTAGACTGTACCTCTAGGGGCTTTAATTCCATTTCTCTCCATCTCCATCTCAATCCCCCTAGGGTCACCGGGATTGCCTCCCTAGAGTGACCTAGTTACCCTTGAAGTGTAGGACCTACATGGAGGTGGCATTGGGTGTAGGATTCCCAAGTTGTATCACTTTCTTTGTGGTTGGGTTGGGCTTTTCCCAACTGACAACTTGCGCTATAATAGTGATTACACAAGACTAGGCTACAAATGTTGGCCACCAAGGTGAAACAAGGAAACAAACATAACTTCTTGACTGTACGATCCATTATCCAAATTCAACCAATGATCCTCATTCACATGCCTACTATATTAAGAACAACACCTCGTATTATAAAAGGGATAACATAACTCAAGGTTGGGTTGGCTTACCATCTCCCACACGCTGTGTTCACTGGATGTGATGACCTTGGCTGATCCAAAGCAAATGAGGAAATCTGATAGGGGCTTCTAGGCTACCATGGTTGGACATGTCGATCATCATCATCAACGAGATCATTATATTCATTGTGGGCCATGAGACATGATCTCCTCCAGCTACCCCTAGGCATGGGGGGGTAACAGGTTTGAGGGATTTGAGTATGTCGGTTTCAACAGTTAGTCATAATAGTAAAAAATAATCTAGATAAAACTGTGACAGGTTTAGAAACATCCAACATTTCGAGTGGACACTCTGTCCATCATCAAGGTCATAAGAAGCTAATATGATTGGAAAAGAGTGTTGAGGATTTTTTATATAGAAGAATAATGGTCAGTAATCATTACAAGAGAGAGGAAAGATAACAGATAACTGGTAAAATTAATAAATTAATAGAGATAGTTGATGAGATTAGGTATTCAATGAAGGATTAATAATAAGGGTTTTTAAGGGATAATAAGAGAGGTGGTGAAAGATAATGGATAGAATGGAGAAATTAATAAGTTAATAGAAGTAGTCGTTGAGGTTAGGTATTCAATAAAGGAATAAAAATAGGGTTGATAAAAGGTAATGGATAGACATGGAAAAATTATTTAAAAAATTAGTAAATTAGTAAAATTAATAAATTAGTAGCCGTTGAGATTAGGTATTTCAATAAATGATTAATAAAAGGGGTTTTGATGGGATAATAAAAGAGGTGAAAAAGGGGGGAATACATCATAAGGTAATCAAGTAAGAGAGAAAAAATAAATAAACAGATTATGGTAAAATCCATTGAGATTCGGAAAAATAAATCAAGAAGGTAATAAAGAAAAAAAAATAAAAATAGTGATGAGAACGATGAGATTAAAAGGATAAAAATTTAGTTAAGAGAGTTGTTGTGGCAGATTAATGATAAAGGAAAAGGAATTCATTAATTAAATAAGGGTGAGATTATAATAATAATACCAAGGTGATGAGGTGGTAGGGGGGGGTAGGGTTCCAACACCCTACATCAAGGACTTCTTCTACTGGTGGTGGCGACAGGTCATTGATCTGGATGACTATCCCTATGAGGGGATCGACTTCAGAGGAAATCCAGACATGCCACTTCTACCAGGGTCTGCCTACGGTGACATAGGTATGTCAATTTTTTTTTACATATTTCATTTTTTTGTATTTTTGTATAATTAGGACAAAATATTTTTGGATGGTGCTTAACTATTGACTAGACTTTGTTTGTTGCAGACGTGGGTCCACAACAGCCAGCGGTTTCCCTCGACATCGACAGAGGAACCAAGGAGATGAGGTGGTGGGAGGAGAAGCCGAGAGGGTCCTACAAAACATGCAAGGCAACCTGTTGCATTTGACTCACAAGATACCCATGGTTTAGGTAGAGGATATGCCTGAAGCAATGCAACGACAAGTGGTTGGTGTACCCAGGGCATGGGTACGACTCTTTTGGCATCTCGCAAATGCCATGGCTTTCTACCATGACACACATCTGACACCACAGGCATAGATGTCGTGGGATATTGTAATACTGCCTGTATATGTTTATTGAGGGTGTTAGCCCCATTTTGTACTATAAACACCATATTTTTTGAAATATATAAAAAGGGATCTTCGGCTTTACTTATATTTTACAATGTGTACATTGATTAGATGGTTTTCTTTGCTTTTAATTATGTGACAAATGTCAATCTAAAACAAAGTTAACATAATCATCAGATTCATGATTATAACTCCTATGAATATGATAATATGTAATAAAATCAAATAGTCATTCTAAAATATGTACCCATAGGAATCATCGGAGTAACGTAGGATCACACATGCAGTAATTACTGTTCAACTGACATACTACTAACTGGGAATCCAGACGAACTTCTAATGAACGAATACCATGTGATATAGAATCGTGCAAAAGTTCTATAACGACGCTATATTCAGCCACATTATTCATGGATGGACCTAGGCATACGCCACCTAAAGACACCAGTAGACCCTCAGGTAAGTAAACTACCCAAGCGGAGGAAGCCAAGTTATGTGTGTGATGACTGGCCCCATCTACAAATCCTAAGTAGACTGATGACTCCATTGACATCTGTCAACCAAGTGAAAACTCGATAAGAAACCCAAAGATGAAAACAAAAGAGATATATACACTAAATTACATTAGTATATAGAGAGTTTTGCCCAATCTTGGGGCTCAAGCAAAATATATTTTCAAGTAGAGCCCATTTTTGGGCTCGACCAACTTATTCCCTTCATAATATTCAAACTCATAGGATCCTTTTTCTAGAACACATCACATGATGTAAGGACCATGCCACATGGGCTTAAACTTGCCTGCCCCCAGTGGTTCTTTGGCTTGATCATACAAGAGGACCAATTCACCCTCAGCATAAAACTGAGGACAGACAGAATTATCATACTGGAACTTGACACATCATTTGTTCGCCTCGATAGCCATAGAGGCATCTCGACATTGCTCATCGAGACTCTCTAGGTGTACAAGGCATCACTCGAGATTGGAAGTGTTAGGTAGGAGTGCGACTGCCAACTTAAGAGAAGGGATTTCACATTCAATAGGTAAAATCAACTCCACACTATGTACTAATTAGAAAGGGAAAAATCTAGTGGCAGTCTTGATCGAGGTTCGATATGCCCAGAGTGCAGGATATAACATGAAGTGCCAGACTCCAGTCGGATTTACTTTGAGTGACAGTTTTTTTCAAAATGGTCTTGAGAGACTTGTTGACGGCCTCTACTTGTCCATTTTCCTAGGGGTAATAGGGAGAATAATGACCATGTCTAAACCCCATCTTAGCTGCTAGTTCTTCCATCATCTCATTCTGAAAGTGACTGCCATGGTTAGTGACAATATCACTCGGGATACTGAACTGGGTGATAATATGATTAAATACAAAGAAGGTTTCAGTCTTCCCATTGGATTTCACTATAGGCATGGCCTTGACCCACTTAGTAAAGTAGTCGACAGCCACAATAATGTGCTGATGCCCCCCAACCGAAGTTGGGTTGAAATCGACGAAGTTCACCCACCACTTGGTGAAGGGACTGACGATAATGACTGGATGAAGAGGGGTTGGATGCGAGCGCATTTTCCGAGTGAACACCTTGCAGGGGTGATACTTCTTAACTGCTTCAATGCAATCTTTAAAGATCGTAGGCCATAAATAATCGACTCGCAAATTTTTTGGGGCTATCGCAAGCTTGGATAGATGACCACCACAAGCCCCACTGTGGCAATCGTTCATAACAGAACCAACTTCTCCATGAGTTAAACAACGATGCAAGATATTGTCTATTCCTTGACGATACAAAGTGTCACTGACACTAGTATATTTATTAGCTTGGTACGTTATACACCGTCTGTCATCTCCTGAGAGATGCTGAGGGAAATTCAAGGTCTAAATATAGAGAACTATGTCTCCATACTAGGTGTCAGATGACGAGACAAGAAAAACGTGTTCTTCTGCAAACGAATCAACATGGATAATGTCCTCATCTAATCGTGGAAAATTGGATATCAACTCTGCAAAGACTAGGGATTTCTTGGATTTCGTGGAAGAGAAACAGAGATCAAACTCTTGTAATATGACAATCCATTTATCATATTTTCCCCCTATGATATGTTGGGTCAGGATGTATTGAAATATATTGACATCAGAAACCATTGTAGTCTTGCAACATAATATATAATGATGCAAATGATGTACTGCGTGAACGATAGCCAAAGCTAGTTTTTCAACGTGAGTGTAATTAAGTTTAGGACTGAGTAAAGTTCGACTAAGATAGTAGATGATGTTCTCGTGGAGCTCATCATCCTCCTAAACTAGAACCATACCAATCATATCTTCAGACGCGACAATATAAAGAAAGTAATCTCTATTGTAGTCAGGAGGCTTCAGCAGAGGCGTCGACACCAAATCTTTCTTCAAAGCATTGAAAGACTCCTGGGCTTGCTCATCCCAGATAAAAGGGATGTCCTTCTTCAAAAGATGCATGAAGCCTTTAGTGATAGTGGCATAGTTCACTATAAACCTATGAAGAAAGTTAGCTTTCCATTTTAAACCCTGAATTTGTCTAATCATGTGCGGGGGAGGCAACCGAAGTATTACCTCAACCTTAAGTGGATCTACCATGATCCCAGTCTCAGAAACTAGAAAACCTAAAAGATGACCAGACTTAATGCAAAATATGCACTTGTGAGGGTTCAACCGGATTCTATAATAACGACATCTTTCGAAAACAATCTGAAGGTGATTAACATGATCCGCTCTCTTGCAAGAGTGAGAAGAAAGATCATCAAGGTAAGCTTCGACTATGTGCTTAAGATCGTGAAAACAGAAATTCATGGCACGTTGAAAGGTTGCTCCAATGTTTTTAAGGCCGAAAGGCATATTCCGGTATGAAAAAGTACCCCAAGGAAAAATAAATTTCGTCTTCTGTTAATCCTTGGGTTTGATTTGAATTTGATTATATCCTGAAAATCCATCCATAAAAGAAAATACTTTGCTTCCAGCACACTCATCAAGAATCTGATCAATGAAGGGTGTGGGAAAGTTATCTTTTGGGCAGGCCTTGTTCAGGTCACGAAAATCCATACATACATGGATGGTTCCTTGCTTCTTATCTACAAGAACGAGGTTGGATAACCATTCGGTCAAGGGTATCAGGTAGATGAAGCTAGCATTAAGTATATTCTCCAGCTCTGCCTTAATAGCAGGGGCCTTTCGAGGGTTGACAACTCTAATATGTTTCCAAACAGGTTTAGCATCCTGATAAGTTCTAATCTCATGTTCGAAAATACGAGGGTCGATCCCTGGCATCTCTTCATAGGAACAAGCAAATACGTCTTGAAATTCCTTGAAGAGCTTGGTGTAGATCAAGATTTCTTTTGGCGAACAATCTGCACCGATATTTACATTTTCAACCTTACCAGGGGTACGATAGATGTCAATCATGAGGGTAGGATAAATGCTCTCCATATTTCCTTCGGCATAAATGTTATTCATATCAAGCGCAACTATGGCATGACCAACTATCTCACTCAAAGTAGATCAAAAGTCATCTTATTCAATTCTTTCAAGCTCTGGGAGAAAATAAGAATGGTGATGCATGTCATCCCAAGGTTTGTCAGAACCATTCATGGCTTCTATGATGGATTCACCCAAGGGAAAAGTCCCATCGAGGAAATCATGTTAACAAGACAATGAAGTGGCCCACATGATCCTAGACACGAGATCCTCCTCGTCCTTCAGTGAGGGAACAAGATCAAGATCAACGGAATAGTCGAGAACAACTTGATACACAATCTCTGTTGCCAATAGTAGCATGGACATCCCAACATGTGACTGACCTTCACAAGAAAAAGTCAAGGAAGGTATGGTCCACGGATCATTAAAATAAGATGTGCGGAAAGGAATGGACCTCCCAGTCAATACGGGCCTACTGGACATGGCATAAACGTGATGGTTCGGTGCCGAGAATTTGAAAGTACCCATAAGGGAAGAATACATTCTGACACCAATATTCTCAGTTGTCGGCTGAGAATTGTCGATCACAGGGATCGACAGTCCAAGAGATGCATTAGGAATAGATAACACAAAGGATAGTTGATCGATCGTCACAATATTCCCTTCATGAGGAAAACAAAGAGTATGGAAAATGGATGACATGACGACTGTCATAGCATAAGTCCAATTGAGACCTAGTAACAAGTTATAATCAAGAGGCGCATCAACTACCTCTGCTTCCAACTTTACCGTATTCCCACCTAACTGGACCAGAAAGGAAGGGAGAATATTGTGAGGGTAGAAGGAATGACCATCAAAATCAGTCAACATGTTTGATGACTTGGAAAGGGTCAAAGAACCAAGAGCTTTCCAACAAACCAGGGAAATCACACACATAGCAGTTCCTTCATCAACAACTGCACGTTTGATGGTATACTTTGAATACTCCACATGGATTTGGAAAGCCACATGGTAAGGCAAGCGAGGCTTGACATCTGTGACATCAAACTTGATAACCTTTGAGCCACTGGTTTCTAGAGCTCCTAAAGTAGAGAGTAAAGAATTCCTCTATGAAGGACACATCTGGAGTACCTCCAAAGCCGACATATCACAAGGGGTTTGACCCAAGTCCTCAACAATAGAGTAGTTCTGAGAGGCTCTAGTATTTGGATTATGGGTAGAGAAATTAAGTAATCCTTTTGGAATACGAGGCGGTGGCTCTAGTTTCTCAATCTGTAAAGTTGTCTCCAGAGGAGGAGGATATTCTAGACCAGGATTAGTTTGTTTAGAACTATAGTCTCGAGATTGAGTGGCTACATCGATTTTTGCATCGACAATATTGATACATAAATGGTCGCCATCTTGCGACTGTTGGTTTTGACCTCAAATAGCCACATTTACAGCGTTTGAGGAGCTCGAGGCTAAGTGTTGATTATGTGGGAATGGATTCATCAGCACAATGGGTGATTGAGCTAATATCCTCACAACTTTTGCAAGTTTAGGGCACAAATAGGTAAGGTGATCATCTGTAGAAAGATTACAAGGAAACTTCACCTTACGTTTTTCTCATTTTCCCTCTCTAGCATTACTACCCGTCTTCTCATTATTATTATTATCCTTGGTTTTATTACCATTTTCCCCACCTTTACAGTTATTACGTCCTTTCTTCTTATTCCCTCCTAGTTTTTGGTTACCATTCGGGTTGGCCAACGATTTCATTGAGTGTACATCCGCCGACTGAGTGGGGTTGGAAGATACAAACAAGGTTGGTCCTCCTACAGACTAGCTTAAAGACAACTCTTTCAACTGGTTTGTCACTGAGTCTGTGGACTTTACATTGGAGGAACCTACCATGCCATTGGCATGAGGTACGAGCTTTTGCCTAGGGTTGTAAGTAGACCATGGTGTGTTAGCAAGAAGGTGGTATAAAATCCCATACTGAGCATAAATAAAATCTAACTGATGGGCCCTAAAGATTTCTTCCTCCTCAGTGGTAACCCTATAAGTAGCAACGTCCTTTGAGATAGGAGGGTGAAAAGACTTAAGAAACCATTCTAAAAGAAAGACCAGGGGTATAGGGGTATTAATCAAGTTTCAATCTCTTCCATCTATGCCACTCCTAGATATGGTCCGAGATATAAGTGGCGGTATCCTGGTGTAAAGTTGACAACAATTCTAAGTTAGCATCATAACGAATGGGAAACTAGAAGTGGTTAAGAAATACCATTACCAACTGACTAAAAGTTCCATATGCCCCCTTGGGTAGCTCAATATACCATTTTGCAGCAACTCTGATAAGGGTGCATTGAAATAATCTCAAATGAATAGAATCTTCATTAAGGGAGTTTGATGAGCACCAAAGGTGAAAGGTAGTGACATGATCACCAGGATCCTCTCCATTCTTTCCCTTGAACTTTGGGATGTCTTAAGGAAGTTTCATGGGGACCGGGGGCCATGTAGGATCGTGACTCATAGTGTCATTCATTAACTTAGCCAAATGTGGCAGATTAAGCATGGCCAGAAAAGGGAGATGGGGTTGTGACATCTGGCCCCAACCTCCTGGGAAAGATTGTGCTTGCAGATTTGTAGGCCATTCAAGGTTATGGTAAACACCATGGTCCTGTCCGACATTATAAGGCCCTCCTCTAGGCTGTTTCATATAAGGTTGGTTGGGCATCATTCCAACTAGAATGTTCTGTTGAGGGTTATAGAAATTTCCCCCATCCGGATTAGTTCTAGGTTGGGGGTTTCCCAAAGTGTGAAACTGACCTCCTCTGGGTTGGAAACTGGAGGATAGAGGCAGATTCGTCATGCCAAATGCATTGGTCAAAATCTACACTGAGGAGGTGGGGTTGTAGGATGGAACTTGAGTTGAATCTTGTCTGCTAGGTTGACTGTTACACCCAGAAGTAGGAGTATTGGACCCAAGGTTAAAAGTAGGGATACCTCCCATATTAGGATTCATTTGAGGGATTTGAGGTCCACCAAATGAAAAAGGAGTGTAAGGAGGTGCACTACCCCAAGCCCAATGCTAGCATTAGGGCCAACAGCTAGGATGGAGTTTGAAAACTACGAAGCGAAGTTAGGAATACCATAAGAAAATGGATTAGAAGCCATAGGGATGGATTGAGCATTGTAGTTCCGTGAGTGGCCAAGAGACCCAAATGGGTTCGAGGCAGTATGTTGAGTATTAACTATAGGCCGGGCCATAGTAATGATAGGTACCTCTAGCACTATGACCATAGAGGTTGCAAGATTCGAAGGGGTGCCATTAACTATAGTGGGTATGGAAGTCGAAGGGCTCCCAAAATTTTGAAGACCAGGTTCAGTACTCATCCTTGTAGAATCACAAGTCTGAATGGTGGATGCGTGTGTACCATGTACAATGACTCTATGCCTTTTATAAGGCAAGGAAAAAAAATCTGGTGGTAACTATAACGAGTGATGGGATCTGTGGGGAGGTTGGTCCGACTCCACAATGGCTTAAGACTCTAAAGATAAAAAATATATCCTACAGACAACTAGTAAGCAAAGAGCACACCAAAATTCAAATGACCAATATACATGCAAACGAGGTAGAGTGGCTGAGTGGCCTCCCTCCCTAAAGAAGTTATGTCTCACCCAAGAGGGGCCTGAGACTCCCTGCTAAATATCGGAGGTAACAAAATCAGTTATAAGGGCCCTCGTGGGCTTAAAAACCAGTCGATTTGATCCCCCCAGAGAGGTAATCCTCCATAAAGGTTGTGTGTTGTCTGACCCTTATTTGACCCAGGGTACCTGCAGAATAACCCCTGCAAGTAACCTATGAGACACATAAGCAAAGAAACTAATAAACCATTGTATAACGGATGCACAAGTGAGCAGTCGTAAGTCAGGTCCACCGTATGGGTAGGGTAGCAAAGCCCGAAACCTTGAAAGCACTCCCTCTCATGGAGCTAAAGGCACTAACAAGATCCCTAGATATGAATAGATCCCAAGAAATATCTTTGACGCTAGGAAGGTATCGAGTGGATATCCCTTCAACCAAATTCATGCGACCTCGTGATTAACTCCGGTGTGAGAAAAGCCTCTTGATATTACCAATTATACAATGGATTTCTCCACTCCATGACTCAGACACATATGTTGATTTAATTGCCTTGGAGAAGTTTACTCACAAAATCCTATTCCAAAGTACTAAATCCTAGGCTAGTTTGTGCACCCTAGAAAATAAAATCGTTACTAATAAATTTTAAATTATAGTGTTGATTTTAAGGTCCATGATTACTCAAAAAGGTATGGTAGTGAAACTCATGGTTTTATGACTTTGCAAGAAAAGAAAATATGAAAATAATGCAATGTCCTAACTTAACTTTTAATGTATGATATGCTTCTAAAAGTGATGCAATTTTCAAATTCAACTCTGCAATTCAGAAGTAAAAATGCAATATTTCACTGTATGCACTAAGCTAATGATAAAAACTCAAAAGACAAAAATGCCAAGCAATGCAAAATGCCTATCTTTTTTGTATTTTCAATATATCGAAACTAAAAATGCATGGACTGAAAAGTAACTTGATATATAGCCCTACTGTGTATAAAAAAGAGATAACTCAAGTAGGATATCAAGCAACGAAACACCTAGCCCAATGTATATGGACAATAAAAATGAAAAGATGAAGAGAAAAAACTTCACCCAAAAATTCAACCAAAAGAGGGTTTCCTGTCATCCCAAAGACACTCAACAGGCACTACAGGGACCTAAGAAGGCTAAAAAAGCATCAAATCCCACCCAGCAAACACCAGACCAAGAAAACAGGCAAGGAAAGAAGGTGTATGCGACTATTTTGGAAAATAGAGCGTATATACGTAGCTTGAAGTGAGACAACCTACATGTATACGAGACTGTCAAGGCAAAAGGAATGTATATGATTTGAAGCAAGGCCAGGAAAGGGATAAAGGATGAAAAAACAGACCTAGAGTGAACAGGAGTTGTCAAGCAATGATATGACAAGAACCACAATAGAAATGAGAGCAATCTAAGGAGAAAAGTACTTCAAACCCTAAGAAAGAAGATTCAATCCCTAGTATGGTTGCCAATTCTGTTACGAGGAAAATCTCTCTATGGCTAGGGTGAACCACAATAGACAGAAATGATAGCAGAAATCAACTCTATCCCAACAACATGTTATATAAACCAATGTGCAAGCAAGATAAGAAAGAGGCCTACCTCGTCCAGATGTTTGATGATGTCCACCATTGAGCACTTCAACCCAAAGCTATATACCTGCAACAAGTTCTCAACAAACAAGAAAAAACAAGCATATGCTGGCAATATGAGCTTGGTGCTTATTAGATATAAAACAACACTGGAAAAGGGAGGTCGCTGAGGGATTGTTGAGTAGAGAAGAGACTCCCTTGTGCAAAGGAAATCTAGTTGAGAAACCACCTGATAAACATGTAGAGACTCTAAGATCAGTGGGAGGTGGCAACTTCTTCTATGTCAGAGGAGAAAGGAGAGTAACCTTCCTGGATCTTCGCAGAATCAAAACCTTGCTGAGTCGATTTCATTGGTAGTATCATGGCTTTGCACGAGGGTGGCATGTTGGAGGAAGTGACTCTACAACAAGGCCTATGGTTGGGAAGAAAGGTGTCCTCTCTCAATCAGTCAGATTGGGTTCATCTCTTACCAGACAAGTGTTTAACTGTACTAAAAATTCTGATGAATAGAATATTTGTATGAATGTGTAGATGTATGAATCTAAGATAAAGTTTTTGTACATAATCTATGATTTTGGAAGCCTGTAAGACGAGCTAGGTTGTGATGTTTATTATTGCTTTATTAATTTGTGAAAACGACTAAGTGTGAATTGTTGCTTGCTTGAACACTCTATATTCCTTCATGGAGAACCTGTAGAACCATGCAAGGTCTTTCTCCTTAAGTATTAGTAACTTGTAATGGCCATGGAGTGGTTTTGAACCCTTGAAAGTCAGTATTAAGGTCCTACGGAACTCAAAAAATGGTTAAGTCCTTAAAACATACTATTATAACTCCTTACAACCCTGTGATAATCAACGGAGAATGATAGTCATCGATCTAAAGAAACCCAAACCATTGATCACGGTGGGCCATAAGAGTGAAAGTTTCGGAAAGAACCCTTGCGGACTATGGGAAAAACTACAAACAAGAGACTGTGAAATGAGTTATTCGGAGTTCAACTCTCAAAAGAAAATATCATGTGTCCTGGGACTAGACCTGAATGAGAGGCTCTAAGGTTGAGCGTGTGTGGACTGTAGATCTAGAAGCAGGCGAACTAAAATATCCATCGTTGATCATTGTGGGTCCCACTTAGAATATCGAGGGGGGGGTAGCGAGTTGGTGATGACTATCACTATTAGTGTGAAGATGCTTGTCATTATTTGATTGGTCGACATGAATGAGTCTGGTCTAGCTGGTTTGTCACTAATCGTATTCTAGGTTGACCCTGGTGAGTTTGGAGTATAACTCTAAAAGGTTCAGAGTACAATTTTGAAGGGCTTAGAGTACTCCTCCTAAGTTTTGAAGTGTTTATGTCATGAATCACATGGTATGCCAACAAGGCAGCCAAGGTTCCCTTAGGACAACATATGTCAATCGCTAACTGGTTGACTAGTTGAGTGTGGTCTAGCTAGACATGTGTAACACCCTGTTTCCCCCAGTCTATAAATATAACTATGTTGGCCAAGGAACTATGGAAAACCTAAAAGTGTGAATGTTTGATTTTATGGACCTTTGTACAAAAGGTCGATGAATGTAAATTCTGTTATTTTAATAGAAAATGGTTGTGTGCTGCATGACTGCTGAAAGAGGGAATGTGCTAAGAGAAAACCACAAATTATATGAAAGGTGGTCGAGGGGACCTGGAATGGTTGCGTTAACCTCCACCAAACTAGTACCATGCTGGAATTAATTGCTTAGATCAGAACAACCCTCGGACCCATAAATGAATTGCAGTCAGTCTGGTAGGTGGGAAGGCCTCCTTAAGAGTTAATGAGGGGATGGGGTAGACTACCCATCCATAAGGATTCTAGACCTGACCATGGATTGGGAATTCAGGCCACACGCAAGCCTGCTGAGGAAGGCAAGAAAGGAAGTGTGGTGGGAAAAAGGGATACCTGTGGAGAAATGGAGAGACGAGAGTGGCAAATCTCGGGCTCGAGGAAGGACTAAAAGAGGAATAGTGAGTTTTGATCATAGAAAATAGAGATTGAGCCAGGAGAAGGAGAGTAACCTTCATCCTTATCTATTTTTGTATTGGGAGAAGGAGAGTAACCTTCATCCCTAACTTCCATTGAGTTGGAAGTAAGAGATTGAATCTCAAAGCTTCATGGCTTAAGCTCAGGGGTGGCCAGTGATAAATCCATTAAGAGTGACTGAGCCTATGGTTGGGTGGAAACAAGCACCCCTTTCAGTAGTCACAACATGCGTTGTGGTTCTGATAAGTGTTTTCTTGCCTTATTCTTTGAATTGTAAATAATGGATGC
>SNQJ01S0023985.1:25804-53657 GCA_010110895.2 Picea sitchensis
AAGAGAACTTAACAAAGTTTCGAATTCCTGTAGTTTGGGACCATCCATTGTCAAGAGGGACACATGGCAATGGATCATGGACTCTGGAGAAATATGTTCGAGAGAAGGTAAAGTTTGAGATTCGATATTTTCGAAGCCTGGAGAACCGAAAATCTGAAGTAAATCTCAACTGTCCGATCAGCTAGAGTGAATCTGAATCGTCATATCGTCTGAGGTAAATCTCAGACGTCAGATCACCTAAAGTGAATCTGAGATGTCAGATACTGTGAGTTCAGAAGGAGGCGAGTTTTAGACTTGAGATTTTCGAAGCCCAGAGAGACGGAAATCTGAAGTAAATCTCAACCATCCGATCAGCCAGAGTGAATCTGAATCATCAGATCATTCGAAATAAATATCAAACATCGAATCACCCGAAGTGAATCTGACCCATCAAATACCGTGAGTTCAGAAGGAGGCAAGTTTGAGACTTGATATTTTTGAAGCCTAGAGAGCCGAAAATCTGAAGTAAATCTCAATCGTCCGATCAGTCGGAGTGAATCTGAATCGTCAGGTCATTCAAATTAAATATCAAATTTTGGATCACCCGAAGTGAATCTGAGCCATCAGATACTATGAGTTCAAGAGGAGGCAATTTTGAGACTCAAGATTTCTGAAGCCCGAAGTGTCGGAAATCCGAAGTAAATCTCAGTCATCTAATCAACCAGAGTGAATTTAAATCATCAGATCATCTGAAGTAAATATCAAACATCGGATCACCTGAAGTGAATCTGAGCCGTCAGATTGCATGAGTTCAGAAGGAGGCAATTTTGAGACTCGAGATTCCGAAGTCTGGAGAGCCGGAAATCTGAAGTAAATCTCAACCGTCTGCTCAGCCGGAGTGAATCTGAATCATCATATTGTCTGAAGGAAATCTCAAATGTCAAATCACCCAAAGTCAATCTGAGTTGTCGAAGGTTAGCAGAGATGTGGCATGAATCTGTAGACTCTAAGTAAAGTCCTGAAGTTATTCATAGCCGTCAGATTAAGAGGGGACATGGTGTGAATCTGTGGACTCTGGATAAAGTCCTGAAGAAATCCTCAATCGTCATATCTAGAGGACAAGTGGCACAAATATGTGGACTTCGGGTAAAGACCTAAAGAAATCCTTGATCAGCAAATCAAGTGGACACACGTTAGTGGATTATAGCCTTCAGATAAAATCCATTGGGAAAAAGAGTGAAGTTTGAGATTTGAGATCTCCAAAGTCCGGAGACCCGAAGGACATCTCGACCATTGATTGAGAAGAGGGCCACATGACCATTGATCTAGTTGAAAGGTCAACCACTGAAAGTAGAAGCAGGGTCATTGATTTAAGAGAACAGGTGTCTGTGGATCATAAAATCCAGAAGATTGATGTACAGAGGAAAGAAGGGTTCAAGATTTAAAAAGTTTGAAGTCCATAATCACGAAGGATATCACATCCATTGATTTAGGAGGAGCATATTTGGTCCGTGGATTTGAAAAGGGCAGATCTGAACCATTAGCTCAGATAGTACCATCAATATTGGTAGATTGATAGTCCCATAGCATTGTGGGGTTTGGAGGTGCGTGAACTTTAAAAATTTGAGGGCGGACCGCAATCCAAACCCTGGTTTTGGAGAAAGGACACATGAAGGCTCGAGGAGAATTGCAGCCCGAAAAGTAGTTTGGTTTCAAACAGCCTTTGGATGCACCCACAATTGTGTGTTTGCATGAGGTCATTTCCCAAGGTCACATCCGAGGAGGGGCCAAGAGAAAAGGGTCTAACGCCAACTCCGAGACTTCACTGAAGTGTGAAGGATAAGGTTGTGGGTATCATAAGACCTGCACCAAAAGCCGGAAGGGCCCGTATTTTATTAAGAAGTGAGACTATCAAGGTCTCAAAGTCTTGTTTGACTTAGAGAATCAGATAACCTTGACCAGAGGGTCAAGCTGAGTCCCGGACTTCCCAAATTAGGAATCATGGGTGTGTTACAAATTGGTATCAGAGCATGGTTACAACACTTGGCCTGCTTGGGCTCATGGACGAGTCGTGTAAAAAATCTATTTGGAGTACTTTTAAAAGAGTGACACTCTACCTTACCTCTTTCTTAAAAGTCTGGTTAAAAATGTTATTAAAGAAAAGAATGAAACTTTCTATTGTGTGTGTGTGCATTTAAGAAATTGAACCGTGTATTTTTCATGAACTAATAGACTATTAGCTAACAATAAGTGTTTTTTTCAACACTCGAGAAGTCAGTAAATCATGGGAAAACTTCCAGAATAAAGGATGGTGACGTGTCATGATGTGGGGGATGGATCCCACAATAGAGATGAAGAATATGACGAAAGGAGGGCAGTGGAAACCCCTCCCGATTTGGTTGAAACTGTAAGGAGCCTCATGGCCGAATTACAGAGTTGCAAGGCCAACAACGAGAGATTGATAATGAAGAAAGAAAAACAAACAAAAATTAACGCAGTCTTGCTGCAAATCTTGTCCCACATACAGAGGCAACTACAGCATGAACCCACAACCAGGCATGTGGACCGACGACATATGAAGAGAAGTCAAAGTTTACTTGAGATCTGAAAACATGACTCCATAAGTGACCACACTAGGAGAAGCACCTCGAAGAAGGCCCAACTTGGAGGCAGGGGACACTCATTGGTAGAGTCCTCTGGAAAGGAAGCTGGAAAATCCAAGGGATGTTCTAGTAGCAGAGCAAGTTCATATCCTCAAAGGAAAGGAAAGAAGTGAAAGAGTTCCAAACATCATGATCCTGAAGAATTCAAGAAATCCAAACCACCCTCTTTCGATGGAGAGATTAGGAAGGGAGAAGAGGTTGAAGTTTGGCTTCTTGGTTTAAAGAAATACTTGAGAGTCCATGACTACTCTAAAAACTTGAAGGCTTGAATAGTCATGTTTAACCGGAATGGAAAGGCTTCCATTTGGTGGGAAGACCTTAGGAATGTGAAAGGAGTCCATGAGAAGGAACTGTCATGGAAACAATTTTAGAAATACTTCAGGAAGCAGTATCTATCAAAGAAATACATGGATGGGAAGACCAATGATTTCTATAAACTCAGGTTGGGGAAGCTCACCATAGATGAATTTTTCAATAAATTCCTTGAACTACTAAGACATGTACCCTACATAAAATATGAATAAGTAAAAATGCAGTGGTTCATTAGTGGACTGCCTCAGAACTACCGGTACAGGATTGAATTCAACGAACCAAAGACCTTAGAAGAAACTATCTAGAAGGTGAGGTATTGTTATGAACAGTTTGGGAGTAAGACAAGACCTCACGAAGACTGGAAGAAGAGGAGTAGTTCGGGATTCCGGAAGAAGGGGTTTAAATCCTCAAGATTTAAGTACTATGGAAAATATTATAGAAGGATCCTTCCTACTAGAAGTGTATATCAGCAAAATTTCCCCTCTCAAAGTGGAAATAAACCTTTTAAGACAGTCCCAGAAAAGACTGATAACCTAAAGAAGGAACCCTTAAAATGCTGGGGTTGTGGAGAAGATCATCGATTGATGCATTGTCACACTGACAACAGAACAATAAGAGAGTCTACAATATCCAAGAAGCTACCACCATCAATGATCTGGCTAAGAGCATGCCATGAATCTATGTAGCCTTGGACAATAATCAAGCCAACCACCAAGCTTCAGTAGTGGAGCTGGAAGGTATGATCACCAACCATCTAGTTTCTATTTTAATTGACCCAGGTTCTAATTTGAGTTATGTGGCCCCTCAGACTATTGATAAGTGTAAAATGAAACCAATTAGACATGCTAAACCATGGTTGGTGCAATTAGCCACAGGGACCAAAAGAAAAGTGGCAGAGGTCATACCAGCCTGTCAATTCATCATGGGTGGATTTCCCACCCGAGCGACCCTTAACATACTTCCCTTGGGATCTTATGAATTGTTGATTGGCATGGATTGGTTGGCTACTTATAAAACTAAATTGGACTGTTTTCATAAAACCTTATAATGTGTAAATGAAGAAGAGAGAAAAATGACCCTCCAAGGGATTCAGAAGCCTATCTCAGTGAGACAAATATCAACCCTTCAAATGAAAAAATATTGCAGAAAGGGATGTTCCTTATATGCCATACAGGTACTGGAATCTATTGAGAATGAAAAACCAAACCTAGAGGACCACCCCATATTAAGATAATACAAGGACGTGTTCCCAAAAGAGGTACCAGGTCTACCTCTGAGAAGGGATATCGACTTCTCGATAGAACTTACACCAGGAGCGGTACCAACATCTAGAATGCCATATGGAATGAGCACACTAGAGCTGGTTGATATCAAGCTACAGCTAAAGGAGATGATGGAAAAAGGATACATCTGACCTAGTTTATCTTTGTGGCGAGCACCCGTCTTTTTTGTGAAAAAGAATTATGGCACACTCCGACTGTGCATAGATTACAGAAAACTCAATAAGACAACCATAAAGAAAACGTACCCCTTACCAAGAATCAATGAACTATTCGACCAATTGGGAGGTGCTTCCATATTCTTGAAGATCAACTTAAGGTATGGCTACCATCAAGTCCAGATTAAGGATGAAGACATCCAAAAAACAACCTTCAGGACGAGGTATGGTCACTATGAATTCGTAGTGGTGCCATTTGGGTTAACCAATGCCCCCACCACTTTTAAGTTCTTGATGAATAATGTACTCAACAAATTCCTGGACAAATTTGTATTGGTTTTCATTGATGATATCCTAATCTACTCCAAGAACAAGGAGGAGCACGAAGAACATCTTAGATTCATACTTCAAGTACTAAGAGAGAATCATCTCTACGCTAAGTTTAGAAAGTGTGATTTCAAGAAAGTCCATTACTTAGGCCATGTCATATCTAAGGAAGGGGTGGTAGTAGACCCCGACAAGATCAGATATATTATGGAATGGCCTACCCCGAAGGATGTATCCAATATTAGATCCTTCATGGGCTTAGCAGGATTATACTATAGAAGGTTCATAAAAGTGTTTTCCAAGATTGGTTGTCCAATCACTGCCCTTCAGAAAAAGGGGATTAAATTCATTTGGACATCAAAATGTGAAGAAATATTTTAGGAACTGAAATACCTCCTAACCCATGCACCCATGCTAAATATTGCAGACCCATATAATGATTTCCTTGTGTGTACATATGCCTGCAAGGAAGGACTCAGAGGAGTCCTTATGAAAGAGGGACATGTAATTTTCTACACGTCCAGGAAATTAAATGAGCATGATATCAATTATGTGACCCATGACCTAGAGTTGGCTGCCATAGTACATGCTTTAAAAATGTGGAGGCACTACCTCTTGGGTAGAAGATTTATGCTTATGACAAACCATTATGGATTGAGACACCTATTTGATCAACCAAAACTCAATGTCAGGCAAGCTAGGTGGATGTCTCTCATAAGTGAATTTGATTTCAAAATTAAACAAATAAAAGGAAAGGAAAATAGGGTGGTCGATGCCCTTAGTAGAAGTATAAAAACGATTGATCTAGCAGCAGTAAGCACCTATGAAACACATGTCAAGGAAAGATTCAAGAATGCACAAGATACAGATGTATTCTTCAAGACCATGACTTCATACCTAAGGCAAGAGCCTACAGGGATAAAGTATGAATGCTACCAGATTCTTGAGGAAGGGTTGCTAACTTACATAAACAGATTGCATATTCCAAACTGTGATGACTTGAAGAGGTTCATAATGGATAAACTACATAAAAGACCATATATTGGTCACCCAGGATACCCAAAAATGATCACGACCACTAAGAAACAATTCTATTGGTCTGGATTGAAGAAAGACATAGCTAATTATTTAGTTAAGTGCCTAGAATTCTAAAAATTTAAGGCAGAACACTGACATCCAACAATATTGTTACAGCCCCTACCAATTCCAGAATGGAAATGGGAAACCATCTCCATGGATTTCAGCACCGAATTACCAAGGTCGACCAAGAAAAATGATTCCATCATGGTCATGGTGGAAAAACTAAGTAAGTCTGTTCATTTCATCTCTGTCAAGTCAACTTGCAAGGCAATAGATATTGCCAACATCTTCATGAAGGAGATATTCAAACTACATGGCATGCCCAAGGAAATTATATATGACAGAGATACCAAATTTACTTCAAACTTTTGGAAATCCCTAATGGTCGGTTTTGAGACTAAATTGTTGTTCAACACAACCTATCACCCTCAAACTGATGGACAGACAAAAAGAGTGAACCAAATAGTAGAATACATGCTAAGGATGCATGTAATGCATCATCCTAAGAAATGGGAAGACTACCTACCATTGGTAGAGTTTGCCTACAACAACGGTTATCAAGAATCCTTGAAGATGAGGCCTTTTGAAGCCCTCTATGGTAGACAGTGCAAGATTCCAGTCAGTTGGAGTAACCCAGTGGAAAGAATTACAATCAGACCCGACATGCTGAAAGAAATGGAACAAAAAGTGGTTCAGATAAGACAAAATATGAATATTGTTCAGGATAGACAAAAAAGTTACACCTACAGAAAGAGAACTCCTAAAGAGTTCAAGACCAATGACCATGTCTATCTCAGAGTTAGACCCAGGAAGAGTTCCCTGAGAATGGGAGCCTGTGACAAATTGACACCTCGGTATTGTGGACCCTTTGAAGTCTTAGATAGAGTGGGACCTATAGCCTATAGGCTATCACTTCCACCCACTGTAAAGGAACATAATGTTTTTCATGTTTCATTATTGAAGAAATATGTGCATGATGCTAATCATATAATTAACTGGTCTGTTATATAGGTGGAGTCGGAGAGAGAATTCCTGCCAGAACCCCAATGCATATTAGTCAGGAAGGAAACCTCACTCAAGAACTGAACCATTGCACAGGTCAAGGTGCAGTGGAAACATTTTGTCTTGGATGAGGCTACGTGGGAAATGGAGGATGCCATGAGACAAGCATATCCAATTTTGTTTACTCCTATACATACATGTCATGTTGATAGATAGAACATCGAGGACGATGTTCCTTTAAGGGGGAGGGAATTGTAACACCCTATTTCCCCCAGTCTATAAATATAACTATATTGGCCACAAAACTATGGAAAACCTAAAAGTGTGAATGTTTGATTTTATGGACCTTTGTACAAAAGGTCGATGAATGTAAATATTGTTATTTTAATAGAAAATGGTTATGTGCTACATGACTGTTGAAAGAGGGAATGTGCTAAGAGAAAACCATGAATGCTATCAAATGTGGTGGAGGGGACCCAGAATGGTTGTGTTAAGCTCCACCAAACTAGTACCATGCTGGAATTAATTGCTCAGATCAGAACAACCCTCAAACCCAGAAATGAATTGTAGTCGGGCTGGTAGGTGGGAAGGCCTCCTCAAGAGTTAATGAGGGGATGAGGAAGACCGCCCATCCATAAGGCTTCCATACCTGACCACAGAATGGTAATTCATGCCACACACAAGCTTGTTGATGAAGGAAAGAACATAAGTGTGGTGGGAAGAGGGAGACCTGCAGAGAAATGTAGAGACGAGAGTGGAAACTCTCATGCCCAAGGAAGGACTGAAAGAGGAACAGTGAGTTCTGATCATAGAAAATAAAGATTGATCCAGGAGAAGGAGAGTAACCTTCATCCTTATCTATTTTTGTATTGGGAGAAGGAGAGTAACCTTCGTCCCTAACTTCCATTGAGCTGGAAGTAAGAGATTGAATCTCAAAGCATTGTGGCTTAATCTTGGGGGTGGCCAGTGATAAATCCATTAGGAGTGACTGATCCTATGGTTGGGTGGAAATGAGCACCCATTTCAGCAGTCACATCATGCTCTGTGGTTTTGATAAGTGTTTACTTTCCTTATGCTTTGAATTGTAAATAATGGATGCATGCGAGTATTTACATGTCTATAAAGGGTTCTTTCTTGGTATTAAATGATTAAGTTATAAGTATGCATTCGTTCCCTTGGGAACCTATATTTCAGCTTGATTTACCATATGCCCTAGTCTAACCACTCAAAGGCATTTTCCCTAGGAATTTACATCATCGTTCCGAATTCAGAGCAAGCCTCTGGGCATATCTACCAATTTGGTAACCTCACAAGTTACCTTGCCTTGATTCAAAGCTTAAATCTCTATGAGTTGGGAAGGTTTTCCCTTCAAACCAGTAGTCTAGGAGACTCTGAACTTGTGCTTATTTCCTTAACCAAAAACCTGACTAAGAGCAGGGATCATAGCCCCAGAGTTTTATGAAGATCCACGTGACCTGGGTCTAGGAACCTTGGAGCTCGAGGCTCTGAGATGTAAAATTGTATGATGGTCAAGTTGAACCCCCACAATTGTTATGCACCTTCGATCTATGAACGAAGATCGAGGGTGGGGAATCACTACAGAGCCCGAAGTTGAAAGTAGTGGATGCACTAGTTCATGTCTTGCAATTCACCCTTGTCGTTGATCTTGATGGGCTAGAATATCAACGATCTCGGTTAGACTAGGATTGAGCGAGAACTTTCCAGATTGCAGAGGTCAAACTCTCTGGTAAAGAGCCTGCATGTTGGGGCCCCGCAATTTCTGTGAACCGTCGATCATCATTGACCTTCGATATGAGTTTGATGTGGTCCTTGAAATGAAAGGAGCACATGGGATGGTGAAAACTTCAAGGAGATTAGGCTCATAAGAGATAAGACTTTCAGGAGCACAGACAAAATCCAGGAGATGGACCCATAAGAGGAGAAAAGGTCAAACCCTTTGAGTACTTATAAAACCTTCCAAGCTGGAGTAAGTTAGAAGCTCAAGAGGAGGAGTGACAGTGGTCATTGCATCACATCACAGAGTATCGACAACCATCTGATCTAAGCAAGGTGCACGAACCTTAACACTTCGCACACGTAGGAGAAGAGAACTTACCAAAGTTCTGAAGTCCTGAAGTAGTTTGGAACCATCCATTGTCAAGAGGGACATGTGGCGACGGATTGTGGACTTCGGAGAAATTTGTTCGAGAGGATGTAAAGTTTGAGATTCGAGATTTTTGAAGCCCGGAGAGCCGAAAATCCAAAGTAAATATCAACCATCCGATCAGCTAGAGTGAATTTGAATCATCATATCATCCAAAGTAAATATCAGACATCAAATCACCAGAAGTGAATCTGAGCTGTCATATACCGTGAGTTCAGGAGAAGGTAAGTTTGAGACTTGAGATTTCTGAAGCCCAGAGAGTCGAAAATCCAAAGTAAATCTCAATCGTTCGATCAACAGGAGTGAATTTGAATCTTTAGATCATCCAAAGTAAATGTTAGATGTCAGATCACCCAAAATGAATCTGAGTCGTCAGATACCATGAGTTCAAGAGGAGGCAAGTTTGTGAATTGATATTTCCAAAGCCTTGAGAGCTGAAAATCTGAAGTAAATCTCAACTATCCGATCAGCCAAAGTGAATATGAATCATTAGATCATCCGAAGTCAATCTCAGACATCGGATCACCCAAAGTGAATCTAAGCCATCAGATACCATGAGTTCAGAAGGAGGAAAGTTTGAGACCTGAGATATTGGAAGCTCAGAGAGCTGGAAATCTGAAGTAAATCTCAACCGTCTGATCATCCAGAGTGAATCTGAATCGTCAGATCGTCTGAAGTAAATCTTAGATGTTGAATCACCCAAATTGAATCTGAGCCATCATATACCATGAGTTTAGGAGGAGGCAAGTTTGAGACTCGAGATTTCCAAAGCCCGAAGAGTCGAAAATCCGAAGTAAATCTCAACCGTCCAATTAGCTGGAGTGAATCTGAATCATTAGATCATCCAAAGTAAATCTTAGACACTGAATCACCCAAAGTGAATCTGAGCCATTGGAGTTCAGGAGATATGTGGCGTGAATATGTGGACTCTGGGTAATGTCCCGAAGTAATTCATAGCCGTTAGATTAAGAGGGGACATGGCATGAATCTGTGGACTTCGGATAAAGTCCCAAAGAAATCCTCGATCGTCAGATCTAGAGGACAGGTGGAACAAATCTGTGTACTCTAGGTAAAGACCCAAAGAAATCCTTGATCATTAGATCAAGTGGACACGCGTTAGTGGATTATAACCTTTAGATAAAATCCATTGGGAAAAAGGGCAAATTTTGAGATTTGAGATCTTCGAAGTCCGGAGACCCGAAGGAGATCTCGATCGTTGATCGAGAAGAGGGTGACATGACCGTTGATCTAGTTGAAAGTTCAACCACCTGAAGTAGAAGAAGGGCCTCTTATTTAAGAGGATAGGTGTCCATAGATCATCAACTCTGGAATATTGATGTACGAAGGAAAGTAGGGATTGAGATTTGAAAAGTCTGAATTTCATAATCACGAAGGAGATCACATTCGTTGATTTAGGGGGGGCAGATATGGTCCATGGATTTGAAAAGGGAATATCTGAACCGTCAGTTCAGACAGTACTATCAAGATCAAAAGATTGACGATCCTGTAGCATTGTGGGGATTGGAGGTGTGTGAACTTTAAAAATTTGAGGGCAGGCTTTAATCCAAATCCTGGTTTTGGAGAAAGGACACATGGAGGCTCGAGGAGAATTGCAGGCCGAAAATTAGTTTGGTTTCAAAGATCCTTTGAATGCACCCACAATTGTGTTTTTGCATGAGTTCATCATGCAAGGTCACATCCGAGGAGGGGCCAAGAGAAAATGGGCTAATTCCAACTCCGAGACTTCACTGAAGTGTGAAGGAGAAGGTCGCAGGTATCATAAAATATGCACCAAATGCCGAAAGGGCCTGTATTTTATTAATAAGTGAGACTATCAAGGTCTCAAAGCCTTGTTTGACTTAGAGAATAAAAGAACCTTTATCGGAGGGTTGGAATGAGTCCCAAACATCCCAAATTAGGAATCGTAGAGGGAAAGGATCTGTTCCTATAAGGAGCACAAATTTTTTTTTCACCCCATCGTGGATGTGTTACAATAGGATAACCTCAAACCTCGAATAAATCCCAATCATTGATCGAGAGACCATGAGTGCATCAATTCCATCCATAGAGGAGACACAATATTCCTCAATACCCTGAGCTCGAAGCAATGGAGCTGCCTAAACCTTTCGAATACCTAATGGATGGTATCAAAAGGGAATATTCCTTGATGTCGTATCTGTCGGAGGCAAAAGATGAGTGAATTGGGAGGAGACCCAAACACTAACAATCAATGGCTTAGGTGGACTTGATTTCCATCATGGAAAGTCAGGAAGGTGCCACATCGGTGTCCGATAGCCTCCATGTCAAATGGAACAAGTGACGAGGTGCCACATGGAAGTGAGAAAGATGATGACCATGAAAACCTGAGAAATTTGGAGGGCCATAAATTTTGATCCAGAGCTCTATTTGGAGAAAAATTATAATCGTTGGAAAGCTCTTGATGAGTAGAAGATGATGGAGATATTAAAGATAAATATTTGAGATAGTTTAGATAAAGAAATTTTTTAATGCCCCATCTCTTAAAAGGATACTTAGGGGTTGGGTGTGTTACCATTGCCTTCTAAATCACCCCTTTTTCATTACAACAAAGAAGCTATAAGTTACAAGAAATAATTAGTGTTTGCAAAAATACCATTGTTCGCAGGGTAAATTCCATTTTCAAGTATTTGCAAATAGGCCATTGCTTACTGGGTAAATTCCATTTGAAAATATGAAACATTTTTTAGGCCTCAACACAAGCTAGTGAAAACTAGTTAAATAACAATCACAACACTTAGGTCACTCTTGATAATAGGGAAAACATTTCAGTCACATTGGTAGAATATAGGGAAATAGTGATACTAGTAAAATGGGAGCTCATACTTTCCTGTCAAAAGTCATGCATACTAGAGAACTTTGACATGAGCATGTTAGTACTAAGAAAGACATCATAATTCCGCCCCATGAATGGATCTTAAGGCTAAAACATTTACTCTACAACTTAACAAGACAATAGTACTATAAATATGGATATTCATGTTGATTCTCCCTAAATGATAATGATAATGGTGACAATGAACTCCAAGGGTCCAACAGTTGTTAAGGTATCTAAATATTACTGCATGGATATTAGCACATTTAAACTGAGGTAGATATGCAATCCACTTAGCATGATATTGAAAAAGTATCTAATGTTGTCTTGAACATGATTACACATATATAATATTTTACTAACAAAAATTTTGCTAGAACAACTATAAGTAATATAAATCTTGACATAGGAAGAACATGGGTAAGACATAAATCTTCTTCACTTGAAATTTTCATGAACTAAAATGTATAAAAACTTTGGTCATTTGATGTAGTTGCATCTATCTTTGTTGTGGTTGTATTTCCAACTAAATTGGATATGTTTCTTTCTAGTCTCCTAGAAACAATTGTATTTCCCATCAAATTCTCTTTGATAGTCTCCAAAACAACAACCAAATCTATCATAGTTGGTCATTCTTTAGGGGAATATTTCAAACAAAGCAATCCAACATGTAGCAATGATAGTAGTAATTTGGATACATCATTTTCTTCGAATTCATATTTATCCATCTCCCTAAAAAGAGTGTTGTCAGTTACCTCCTTTACTCTGTCTGGAAATGAAAAGTTCACCAACTTGTTCAAGTTTAGGTATCCAACAAACATGTCACAAGTTGCCCCCTTTCTAGTGAGTATTTCCAATAAAAAAATGTCGTAGCTATAAACATCTCCTTTGGTGTACACTGGCTCACCCAATCCATATTTTGCAATCAAGGGAAACCTGATCAAATTTTACTCAACCATTCCATACAAAATTGTTAATAATGAAAATACAAGTAAAACTAATGTTTTGAAAAAACATGCCTAGGGAAATGTATCCAATAGATCCTTTCATAGAAAGTGTTGAAGTAAATGAATCAGTAGAGGTTGCATCAATTAATCTCATTATCCAAAAATATGTTACATGTCCTGACATGTCTTCATCCAAAAGCACATTGGATGGTTTTATATCGCAGTGCATTGCTTGCACAAGGGAATCAAGATGAAGATATTTCATGGCATGGGCCACATCTATGGCAATGTCTAATAATGTTTCCATTCCTAATTCACACACTTTCTCACCATTGTTGTCATCTCTACCAAGGTACAAATGCTTCTCTAAGATTCCATTACACATAAACTGGAACACTAAACATTTGAAATGGAGGTTGGAACACAAGGTTATGATTCTCACAAATGGTGAATTGAAAGACACTAAATTCCATTGCAAAACTCTTCTCAACTTGATCATTTTGGAAATTTAGAAGTGTCACAGCAATAAGCGTCTCATCATTCAAAATTATTTTGTAGACCAACCAAGAACTACCCTTCCCCAATAAGTTGGCCTCAAGAAATCCATTTGTTCCTCTAGCAAGCTCTTGATATGAGATCCTTCGGTGCTCTACTATTTGGAAAATAGCTTGTGGAAAATTAAAGTTGTGTGTTTGCAAATTCCCTCTCCAAAGGAATGCTAAAAATAGACAACATAATATAAAGGTAGCACCAACAACTAGCAGTAGTACTTTTTTTAGAAATTTATAATGATTACTCATTGTTGGACATGCATTTAACAAAAATACTTATGGTCCACATAGACCATGATTTCCAATTAAAGATATGGTTTGATTTGCAGAAAAATTTCCTTTTGATATTTCACCACTAAGATTCTTAAAAGATAAATTTAAATACTAAATCATTTTCAATGTCTTGAGAAAACTAGAATTGTACCTGATAAGGAATTTGAAGAGAGATATAGGACCATGAGATTATGTAAATTTCCAAGTGAATCTGGAATAGAACCTTGGAAGGAATTTTGAGATAAATTCAATGATTTTAGTGAGATGCAATTTCCAAACATAGAAGGGATGAACCCAATAAACTGATTGGTAGAAATGTCTATAGCTAGATCCCTATCAATCTTACCAATTTCTAGAGGCAATGACCCTTCTAATAAATTCCATGACAAGTTCAAATAAAAGGCTATATTATACAACTTAGAAATTTCATGTGGTAAGCATCCATTGAATCTATTATGAGACCAGTCAAGCAATTCCAAATTAGTTCAATTTCCTAAGTTGGCATGTATCTTATTTCATAAGTAGTTGTGATGAAGAGAAAGGATTCTTAGTTGTTAAAGGTGGAACAAGGAATTGAGAATTTTTCTAGAAAGCATGTTTCTACTAAGGTCTAAGAGACCAAAATGTTTTAATGGTTTAAAGTGATGCAGGATGTTTCCTTTCAATCTATTATTTTTTAACCTTAATTGTTCTAGTTTTACAATTTTTTGCAGTGATGGAATGATACCATTGAAAATATTTCCACCTAAATCAATGTTTGTTAAGCTACTAAGATTACTAATCTATACATGGATGTTTCCTTCTAGTGTGTTGTTTGTGAACTACAATCAAGATAGATTGGTAGAAAGTTTTCCTATGGATACTGGAATGCACCACCTAATTTATTGTAGCCCATGTATAGTTGTTGTAATCGTGAAAAATTGGTAAGAGTTGTAAGAAATAGCATGGTGGTAGCACTACCACTATCAATTTTATTAGACCTCAAGTTTATTCGTTCAAGGAGGGATAGCTTACCTAGCTCCACTAGCACACTCCTACTCAAATAGTTGCAAGACAGATCGAGTAATTTGAGTTTTGAACAATTTCCAATGGAATTTGGTATGCTTCCACTGAGTTGATTTCCCCATAAATAGAGAAGACTCAAGTTTTTGAACTTGGCACCAAACTTTGATGAAATGTTCATTGTTAATTTGTTTATGCAAACTTCCAACTCAACTATAGAGGATATATTTGACAAAGAAGTGGGAATGTTGTCTGACAATTCATTTTCAAAAAGGTAAAGGGTTTGTAGAATAGAAAGGAGGCCCAATTCTTCTGGAATCCTACCAGTGAGATTGTTTGCGGAAATATGCAATTCAATCAAAGAGAAGATATTTAACAAAGAAGTGGGAATGTTTTCTAACAATTCATTTTCAAAAAGGTCAAGCATTTGGAGACTAGAAAGGAGGCCCAATTCTTGTGGAATGTTGCCAGTGAGATAGTTTGTGGTAATATGCAATTCAATCAACCTATATAGATTTGAAAAAGAAGTAGGAATGGTGTATGACAATTTATTTGTACGAAGGTAAAGAATTTGTAGACCAATGAGGAGGCCCAATTCTTGTGGAATGTTGCCAGTGAGACTGTTTATAGAAATCTCCAAGTCAATCAAAGTGGAGATATTTGACAAAGAATAAGGTATGGTACCTATGAGCTCATTTCCTCCCAATTAAGGAAACTCCAAATGTGTGAGGTAACCTAACTCCACGGGGATACCTCCACTTAAATTGTTATATGAGAGGATGACATCAACCAGACCATGGAAACTGACAAGGTGACTTGGAATGCTTCCTCCAATTGATTACAGTGCAACCAGAGTACTCTCAAGAGAGAAAAATGTCCCATTTGATGTGGGATATATCCATGGAGCACATTGTTTGAAAGATTGAGCAAGCGGAGAAACAAAAAATTGGTGAGGGAAGGAGAAATGGAGCCCTACATGTCCATAAAATTGAGGTTGAGGGAGATGACTCTCGCCATTTGATGGTGGCAGGTGAAGGTAATGCTAGTCCAATTTCATAATTGATTGGAGGGACTCCAGTTGGCCATGGGATCAATGGAGTTCAAATTGGTGATAAGGGATTTGAATTCCAACAAGGATTTTTTATCATCGTTAATTGAGTGAGCAAAGGAAAAGGAAAGGAAGATGATAAAGAGTAGAGAAAAGGAAAACAAAGAGACAACATGATGTTTGAAATTAAAATGGAAACACGGGGATAATGGCAGGGATGCAGTGGGGAGTATGGGCATTTTCAAACTCTTTTTATACAGGGGGTCGAGTGTCATGTTTTGGTGGATTGTACAGTGTTTTTTTGTGGTCAATACACAACACATATTATCAATGACTTTTTTCAAAAATTTGTTCCTAGTTTCTGTGTTGCCACCAATTCCACTCACCTGCATTGCATAGCAACAAATGCCATGTTCAAGACTTTTTTGTAGAGAAGTTGATCCAAGTGGATCTAGGTGGCCAACCACCTTTTCTACTGAATCAACATTTTGAGCCTATGGTTTTGATAAACTATGATATTCACCCTTTTGATGGGGGGTGGAATGTAATACCATCTTCATTTGTTAATTATAGACATCATGTAATGATTTCCAAGTGGTCTTATGTGCATGCCTACAACATAACATTAATGCATCAGATCCCATTAGAACTCTACACTTAAGTGTGCTCGGGCTAGAGTAGTACTGGGATGGGTGATCTCCATGGAATTCCTACTATTTTACATTCCTATAGAATTTTATAAACATGGAGTAATTTATCCCACATGCATCATGGGAATTGTTCTCCTCTCTCTCACTCATATATAATTGAGGTGCAGGAGGCCCTTTAAGAATGCAATGGAGTATGATGTATCATGTAAATCTTGTTGCAAATTAAGCAAAGACACCATCTCTTTCTTTTCATAGATAAGCTACCCCATTCTACCAGTTTGTGTTCTACAATGTTTTTCTCTCTTATTGATTAATAAAAGTTGAGTTTCACTATATTTTTCTATTCTCTTCTATATTTTTGTTTTTGTCTCATTTCATTCTTAGCATAATCCAGATTAGAGGTATCAGAGTAGTCTTCTCCTTTTCATTTCTTAGAGTAGGTCCCCGACAATATCAAGGTATAGAGAGTTGGGTTTCGAGCTAGTTTTTCTTGAGGACAACTGCTCCTGCCAACCCAAGCGACCTCCCATGGTGGAAGAAAAGAGAGATGACAAAGCAGGAGATCCTTTCAAGATGTTTCTAGAGGAATCCCATGTGCAACAAAGGAATGATATGATGGAAAACTTCCCTCAGATCCGTCAAAGACTACCGATGGTGACAATCGAGGAATCTTCGACAAGCAACCATTTTGCAAGTATGACACCCTTCAAGGTACAAGTCAATTTTGATATCCCCTTATTTGAAGGCCAGATAAATGAAAATGCTCTAGCAAAATGGTTGAATCTGTGAGAAGGTTATTACTTCATCCAAAATTTTCTCGAGAGTGAAAATATCACCCTCATTCTCCTTAAATCCCTTCCCCATGTTAGAGCTTGGTGGGAAGGTTACTAGAAGAGGTACACCAGGGATGAATCTACATGATTCAGGAGATAACCCACTTGGGAGGCCTTTTTAGATTCCCTAAAAGAGGATTTCTACCCTATTAGAAACTATAATGACCAGTACATGACATGGACAACTCTACGTCAGAAAAGAGATTAGATGGTGTTGGAGTACACTAACATCTTTCATACCTTTCACTCAAAGTTGGGTATCAAAGACTATGAGTGGAACCTAATTTTGAAGTATCGTAGTGGTCTACATAGGTACATCCAAACATAGATGGATTTCTTCAACATCTCCTCACTAGGTGTTGTTTATCGATATGAAGTCAAAATTGAGAAGAAATTCAAGCAGCAAAGTAAGTGGGGGTTCAGGTTTGAAAATATTCCACAAAAGAATCATGGCATAGGAAACCCTAACTCATAGAATGAAGGATAGAGAAAGGAAGTCCAACCTCAAGAGAGACAGTCCAAGACCGAGACAAGGAAGGGTAACGAGAAGTCTAAGAAAGACTCTAAAAAGTGGTGTGAATTCCACAATAACCCCTGGCACAACATGGATGAATGTCACTCGAAATAATCATTGGTGGTTGAGCTTAAATAAAAAGAATCGAAACTTGAATTGGAATTTGATTCAAAGAACAATAAAGGGAAACAGATCATCGATGTAGATCCCACTGCTACCATCGCGGCCACAACAATACAACCAGAAGAACCAAATGAGCTTGAGGAGGGGGAGCACCTCTTCCATTCACAAATGTGGGTAAAGGGGACCCCATTTATTTCATTGTTGACAACGAGATTCAAAATTACCTGATTTCAGTCGAGCTTGTCAAGAGACTTAAGTTTCCAATGATACTACACCCCCAACCATAGACCATCATATGGTTGAGCCAATGATGAGACATCTGTGTCAACAAGCAATGTCTCATGTCCTATGGAATCAATCCCTTAAAGGACGAGGTAGTGTGTGTTGTTTCCCCACTTGAAGTCTGTGATGTTATTTTAGGAAAACCATATATGTTGAAACATCATGCTATCTATGAGTCTTGGCCCCATAGTGTCATTGTTACTCTAGGAGGTCATCTCTACAAGGTATCAGAGGTAGCTCCAACTACTACCACTTCATTGATCTTGGAAAAACAATGCCACAAAGTAATCTCTCAGACCACAAACCTTTCCTTCTTCATGATCCAGTTAGATGGTGAAAAGGAGGTCACTGTGACCACTACAACCTCATCCCAATACGTTTCTATCTAACAGAAGTACAACGATGAGATTGTATAGGACCATGAAGAGAATGATATTCTTCCACATGTTCAACATAGATATATTGGCCATGGCCCATTCCAGGTGTTCTTGGGGTTCCAACCATTATCCCTCATTGATATATCTCTTCTTGTTGCATCTTCACTGCCAGAGTCTTCCCACACTTGAACCAAGGAAGATCGTGCAGCCATATCTGTTGAACGGATCTAACACCTCCAATAGGTTCATGACATTCTTCCACACACAAAGTATAAGCAAGACCTCTACTTCAACAAGGCAAGCAACTCACCAAGGTTCAGATTTAGCAGAAGTTTCCCCATCTCCCAAGGGAATTTAATGCAATGGGGACCATTGATTCTTAATGGGGAAGGAATGATCCAGGTGGATCTAAGTGGCCAACCACCTTTTCCACTGAATCAACATTTCAAGCCTATGGTTTTGATAAACCATGATATTCACCCTTTAGATGGGTGATGGAATGTAATACCATCTTTGTTTGTTAATTACATACATAATCTAATGATTTCCTAGTGGTCTTATGTACATGCCTCCAACATATTTCTAATGCATCGGATCCCATTAGAAATCTGCAGTTAAGTGTGCTTGGGATAGAATACTACTGGAATGGGTGACCTCTTGGGAAGACCTACTATTTTACATGCCTATGGAATTTTATAAACTTGGATTAATTTATCCCACATGCATCATAGGGAGTTGTTCTCCTCTCACTCCCTGATATATAATCAAGGTGAAGGAGGCCCTTTAAGGATGCAATGGAGTGTGATGTAAAGCTTGTTGTGAATGAAGCATAGCCAACATCTCTTTATTTTCAAATATAAGCTACCCCATTATGCCAGTTTGTGTTCTACGATGTTTTTCTCTCTTATTCATTAATAAAAGTTGGGTTTCACTATATTTCTATGTTCTCTTCTATATTTTTGTTTTTTTCTCATTTCATTCTCAGCATAATATGAATAAAAAAAAAAATCAATCGAGAAGATATTCGTATTTTCTAAGTTTCCACCGACTCCATTCACATATCAATTCACCAATTTGATTCAATGTTTGTCACACCGTGAGGTTTCCACAACCACTACCACTTGTCGGTTAAGCATCCATCCTCTCCTATATTCAATTTATTACATTTTATGATAACTTTAATGACACTCAAGAAAGTTTAATGAGCCTAGCATTAGCACATTATAAGGAACAACAATTATTACTTTTATCAAATTTCGATAAATAAAACAGCTAGTGTTAGTGTTTTGTTGGCTCTCATAGCACCAATGATAGGAAGTAACACACATCTTTTTCTTCTCCGACAATCTTTGATGTATGTTTACTTATGCTCAATGAAAACTAAATCAAATTTTGTATATTTAATTTATAAAAACATAACGGGATGTACAATAATGATAGACAACTAGGTTAAAGAGTTTAAATAACTAGCATACCCACAAAGTGGGGGAAAGGAAACACCGAAATGAATTAGGGTAGTTATGTTGTTTAAAAATCAGAGTGTTTTTTTGGATGGAAAAAGAATACTTTAAAAGGCATTCTAGCAAGGGAAAATGTGAGTGGACATATGATGAGAGGGTGTGATGTTTATAGGCTGTGAAATACCCATTCATTGCTAAATCAACCTCAATTGATGTTTCTAATCTCCCAAGGACTATTATAATATAAGAAAATGGAGGGTTGTTGTTATGTATTAGGGAATTTTCATTGGTCATTGGTACAATTCAATTAAAGGTTGTAAACCACTAGTTTAGATGGGATCCATAGTCCAAATTGCATGAGAGGGTCATCACCCCCTCAATAATTTGCATTCATTTATGAGATGTTATTTCCAAGTTGATAAAATATTATATGGGTGGAATATAATATGGAACAAGTTTTCAACTAAGAGAGGGGCATGGAATGACTAGAAGATTACAATTGACATTAATATACAAAGGATTGCTATAACTAAAGTGAAAATAACATAATTATTTTTGGTGCATCATCCAAGTGATTAAAAATGACAGAGGAAAAATTTATAATTTATGATATCATTACACCCATTTCAATTTATTTTCAAATCTAGATAGAAAATATTAAAAGTTCATTGATGCATTTTGTAGTTTCTTTAACATTGTCAAAAACAACTTTATGTTATCTTATAGTGATGGGGTTGTTGGAATGATTAGTGGTACTGAGAGGGGGGGGTGAATCAATACTGTATACTTTAGTTCATTTTTTCTCTAAACTGATTTAAAGTATATTACCATTTGTAATTGTAGATAATAATATAAAAAATATACTCATCATAGTCACAAATATTAATCAACACATTCACAGATATTGAAGTAGGAGTTCAGACTTTGAAAACTTTGAAATTATTTTACAAATTAATTTATGTATAAAAAATAGTTGTGACTCATGAGGACACCAATCCTCTATAGGAAACAACCTTCAAACATATGAGGACACCAATATTACAACTCAAAACTTTCAATAACCAACCTATTAATGGATGAGGAAACCAATCATCTTGAGCACCAAATCAAAGAATTCAGGCACCAACTTGTTAATGGATGAGGGCACCAATCCTCTTGAGAACCAACTCAAATACTTTAGACACCAACCTGCACTCATGAGCCAAACTAAAGGATTGAGGTCTTAACTCAATCTTTCCTTGCTCCACACTACCACCCTTATTTTGCATTTGTTCACAAGAGCCTATTATGTTGCATTCAATTTAACAATCTTTCAAGAACTTCTAGAAAAGAGTTTCTTCTGTATTGAGTTCTCATAGTTGCACTAGATCTTCTACAATGTATTCTTGATGCTAAACAAATGATCCTTCTGCCATAATAGTGTTCCTGTTTATCATAATTACCCTTGCAAACAATCTCAAAGATTCTTATAAAATGAAAATTTCCTTATCTCACCTGTTCATATCACTACAAAGTTCATATTGGACTACAATTACAATTTTCAGATCAAGTTGTTACCCTTTGGGCCCTCAACAAGGCTAGAATACCATCATTATTGTCACACCATTGCAAAAATGTTCTCCTCATATCTCTGAAATCCCGAGAACACCATATCATAGTTATTTTTTTATTCAACCATCTTCCAAGTTACAAAAATGCTCTCCTAAGTTCTTCGTACATTCGAATATGTTTTTTCCAAAGCCTCATGTTCTTCTTATGCCCACACGTACAACACTCTTGTTGTCGTAAGTATATGTATATGGATCAATCAAGCATTTTTGGACTCGATTGGCATTGAGTGTGGACACAATTCATCCTTGGAGCCGACCAGATTGTCGAAAATGCCATTCAAATGTTTGCATAGAGTATAAGCCCCAGGGGCTTATTTTCCTTTATTACTTGAGTTATCTCCTTAGGAATAGAACCAAGAGCATGGGACTACAAGTTTTATTGTGGAGGGATATACCCTTGACTCATATCTATATGTAGGGGGGGACCACAATAAACAATACACCGACACATGTCTTTTCATTCCATCACATGTCTAAATTGCATGGGATGCCTTTATATTAACCTGTGTGTTGGTTAGGTGCCTGCAATTTTACAAGGACCATTGATCTCCTTTCTGGATTAATGGTTATATTTTGACTCCTCCAAAATCAAAATCGACCCTAAAACATTGTCGATCTATGTGCATGATTTAATCCCCACTGTCAATTTGTCTTTTTGCCAACAAAATATACACCAATGACCTTAATGAATAGGAGTTTTTAGATCTGTTCTTGATGATCTAACCATATCCAATCTACATTAAGTCATTCCCATTGGTCGATCAATGAATCTCTACCATCAATTATCAAGGAGGTTTCTTCATTTGACCGTTCATGTTAAATTTTTAATCTTCTTTTTTTATTCTAGTCAGATCCAACTGTACTCGGGAACCTATAATGACACTTTATATTCTAGCTCAGACCCTAATGTAGTTTGTGTGCACCTTCTAAATTTTTTCAAAGGACAATGTGTATTTGTTCTCTTTGAGAGAGATTATTAATGTGAAAAATATCTCTGTCCCATGAATTCTCAAGATCCTTAAGAGTTAAACGTTTATTCTAAGCCCAAATAACACTTGATACTTTTTCACACCTATGACTATATTTAGATGAATAGAGCCTCAATTACTAACACTACAATGTCAGTAGATGTCATCACATTATCATCCACAATCACATGATGTGATCAGACCATTGTTGTCATCTTGTCACAAACAACTTGTCATCAATGACACTATCAAATAATCAGTTAAACAAAATCCCCCTATAATGTTGACATAAATGAAACAAGATATCCAACAATATCCCCCTTGTAATTGATGGAAACTGCTGAGTAAAACATCACTTTCTCCCCTTGTGACTATGTTGGCTCCCCCTTTCAATATGCTTATCTTCCGATTTCCTTGTTTTACTGGAAATTTTCTCCCCCTTTGTCAACAATGACAAGGAGCCCTTTAATATTCTCTATCTTTCTGCAATTCCCCCCATGAGTCCCCTATCATGATACTATTCAATTCCTGCTTCTGCAATTTGAAATCATATGCACTTCCCTCTGTTGGCATGTTTACAGGCAAAGTGTGCTTGTCATTGATGGCAAGAATAGTGATGGAAAACATGAAAGAAAAGAATAACAACAGAAGCAATGGCAAACAATAACATTGAAGATGAGACCCACAGGAGAAGTCTTGGAGGCCGAAACCTTTGAATACTTAGAAAACATTCTAAGTCGGAAGAAATCGTAAGCTCAAGAGGAGGAGCGACAGTGGCCGTCAGATCATTGTCTATACAAGATGAGCGTGCAGAAGAGGAGAAAGGATCCCAGTCATTGGATCTAATCCACAATAAAGTTGCATCACAAAAAAGATCGAACCGTTGATATAAGATCTTGATTGAACGAACAACAGGCACTTCAGATATAAAGATGCGAGGAGGTTACACTCTAGAAAGTTTGAGATTTGAAATTCCCGGAATGCGAAGTTCCATCAACTGTTAGATCAATTTTGAGTGGAAGGAAAGGATAAGATAGAAAAGCTGCATCACAGAAATATCGAGTCATCGATCTAAGATCCTGATCAAACGAACACCATTCACTTCAGATATAAATATGCAAGGAGGTTATGCTCCAGAAAGTTTGAGATTTGAAAAACCTGAAGCTCGGAAATCCGAAATGAATAAGGACCATCAGATCTGGGGAACATACAATGATCATTAGATCAGGGAGATCTATGTCAGTAGACCATCTTAGCAAGGACACATGGCATACCACATCAACAATACTACGTCAACAAGGACACATGGCACAATTAGACAATGACAAGTGTCAAGTTGATTCGACATTTTAGGTACATGAAATTCACAAATCCAAGTGACATGTGGAAGACACTCGGCTCATTCCACGTCATCAACTGATGTCACTCCGAGAGTTTTACTATTAGAGTTTCACCACCAACGCAAAGGACAGATTTCTAAAGTCATGAAGGCCAAAGTTCCAAAGGGTCAAAGCAACGAAGATCCAAAGTGTCGAAGTCCCGAAGTGAATGAGGGCCGGTTATTCAAGGAGGACACATGGCAAGAATCTGTGGACTCTAGCTAAAAGAATTCTAGGAGAGCGTGAAGGTTGAGAATTGAAATCTCAGAAGTCTAGAGACCAGAAGGAGATCTCGACCATTGATCCGAGAGGGACATGCGTTGTTGGATCATGGACTCCAGGTGAAATGCTCCAGGAGCAAGAGGAGTTTGAGAATTGAAAGGCCCAAAGGATGGACTCACAAAGGAAATCTAGATCATCGATTGAAGAGGACAAATGTCAAAATATCTTCCATTACAGAAGATATCTAGTCAACAACAACAGGGTTTGAGATTTGAAACTCCTGGAGCCAGGATCACGAAGTGAATCTCAGCCGTTGATGTAGGAAGGTGAGATCTGGTCCGCAGAATTGAGAGAATAGATCTGAACTATCTGTTTAGGAGCACCATCAAGATCATGAGATTGATGGTCATGCTCCATTGCGGGGCCATAACATGCTTTGGTCTTATTTTTTCATGAGTGGGATGCAATTGAAACCATGGTTTTGGAGAAAGGACGCGTGGAGGCTCGTAGTGAATTGTGGGGAAAAAATCAGGTTTCCCTCAAATCGCCTATGGACGTGCCCACAATCACGTGGTCACATGAAGTTCATAGCCTAAGGTAATATTGTGGAAAGGAGCTAGCTCTCACTAAATGGAGCTCGAGAAGCACCTTTAGAATAGGCATTTGGTCACCGCCAGAGGTCACGTGAAGGAAGGGGCTTAGAAGCCAAAGAATCTGTAACTGCTTGGTTGTAACTGCCAAGATGAACTGATTGTAATTGCAGAAAATGATTAATTGCATCTGCTAGAGAATTATAAGAATATCAGGGTGCTTGCCAGAGGAGCTGATGAGCCTTGAAGTAACTTCCAGTGGAATGAAGACTGATGATAGAGACAATTGACTGATGGAAAAGTGTCAAAGTTTGTAACAACAACAAAGAGGATAAGCTCGACTATGAAAGAGAAGACAAAGAGTCACACTACCAGAGAAGGCAGAGAATCTCAGGATAAGCCACTGATGATGAACAAACTTAGTATAACTGCCAAAGAAGATGATGAGTTGTTGGATGATCTAGTAGAGGACTAGGCATAATAAATATACGCAAAACAAAGAAGAGGTGGTTTCTTCTGTTGAGAGTTATTCATGTGGGTAGAAGCATGCTATGCGCAGGAGCTGAAGCGCATAGAAGAGGCGTAGTGCATAGAAGGGAAATTTTGCATAGAGAATAAAAGACAGAAGAACAGAAAGCGCAAGGGGATGTGAGAAGAGAGACAAAATGCAGGCATAGTAGAGCAATGTAGTAGAATAGTGATGATACTGATAAGCCATAGATAAATGTTGTATCACTATGATAAATTTAAGAAAGCAAAAGATTTATATTTCAGGGTGGTAGGGAGGTGCTAGGGAGGATTGGTGTCCTTAGAATTTCAAGTGGGTGCTTGAACACAAGGAGTTGTAGCTTCCATCTGGTTGCAGCCAGAAAAACTAGGGTGGTGCAAGGGAGAACTATTGTTTTCTGCTATACAGGTTGGTGCCTGTATGACTGGAAGTTGGTGCTTCCATCTATTTGGTGTTGGAACACTCAGGGAGTTGGTGCTTCCTTCTAGTGGGTGCTAGAGAAATCAAAGAGTTGGTACTCTCAGCAAGTTGTTGCTTGTAAACTAGAGGTTGTATACTCAAGAGGAGTTGGAGCTCATAAGAATGGTAATGTATAGAAAATAAAGATTACTTATCATATCAAGAAGAATATTTTTTTCCCTTTATGAGTTTCCTTAGGAAATATGTTTATCTATATATTTCATGTGTGTGATTGATGTTGAATATTCTATTTCTTACTTCCCTGCATTATTGTAATCATCGTTGAGTGTTTTGTAAACATTTTAAAATGGGAATAATTGTTTAAGCATAGGGACAACCGATTCACCCCCCCTCTCACTTGTTCAACAATTGGTATCAAAGTAGGTTCCTTTTATTTAAAGGTAGATCAGTAATCTTAAACATGACAAATCATGAAGGAACTTCAAGCAATAAGGCCCCCCTATTCAATGGAACAAACTTTGGCTTATGTAAGGTTAGGATGAGAACCTACATAATGGATTTAGGTGCAGATGTCTGGAATGTGGTAGAGACTGGTTATGTAAATCCAGTTGTACTAGCTAATAAGGATGAAAATCTAGAACTCAGCTTTAATGCTAAGGCTATGAATGTTATTCTAAGTGGGCTTGAAGAAGAATAATTTGTAAAAGTTATGCACTTAGAATATGCCAAAGACATGTCGGACAAACTCATTAGCAGTTATGAAGGTAATGAGAAGGTAAAGGATGCCAAGCTTCAAACCTATAGAGTAAAATTTGAACATCTACAAATGAAATAATATGAAACTGTTGGGAAGTACTTTATGAGATTTGAAGAACTAGTAAATGCAATGAAAGCACTTGGTGAAAAAATTGAGGAACCCTCTTTAGTTCAAAAAATTTTGAGATCTCTGCCAGATAGGTTCAACCCAAAGGTCTTTTCTATAGAAGAACTTCATGATCTAAAAGATTTGGCTTTTGATCAACTTCTAGGAACGTTGACTGCATATGAAATGAGGATAGGTAAGGATAAATCCACCACTACAGAAGCATATTTTAAAGCAGACAAGAATGAGGAATCTGAACCTGATGAAATTTAAGCAAAATTTGTGAGAAGACTAAAGAAAGGATCAGGCAAGTATCAAGGAAAGTTTCCCTTCAAGTGTTTTAACTGTGGAAAGATAGGTCACTTTGTATCTAAGTGTTCACACAAGAAGCAGGATAAGAATTCTGAAGGTGAAAAGAAGTACAAACCCATGAGATTTGGTAAAAAGAAAAGTTTATGTGTAAACAATGATGACTCTTCAGAAGACACATATAGTGACTCTTCATGTGAAGATAAGGTTAATGAATTTATGCTTATGGCCAAAGAGGATTATGATAATAAAGACACATGAAGTGATGTTATTGATGAAGAAGATGTGGTTGATATGGAAGGTGAACTAATCAGTGCTTTATAAGAGATTGACAGACTCGGACTTAAGAAGAGAAAACAAATACAGTTGTTGATGCAATTTGAAAAGAATGGTAAAAAACCCGATGAAGACTTTTCCCTGCTAAAAGTGGAGTTAGAAGAGGCAAAGAAAATAGAGGACATTTTGAAACAACAATTATCAGAAAAGAAGGCAAGATGTGAATCCTTGGAAGAAGAGGTAGTAAAAACTAGAAAAGAGATGGAGAAGTTTAAAACACTGTATCTCCAAAATATTTCAAGCATTAAAGCCTCAACAAAACTAAATGACATCCTGAGAAAACAGAGATCTCCCTTGTTGAAGATTGGTTTAGGTTATGTAAGTGGTTCAAGCAATGAACAGACAGAAAGCAAAGAGCCAGTAAAGATGATCAAGTTCGAAGTCAACAGACAATCAGACCATGTGAGTACTATGTCACCAAAAGCTAATAAAGATAATATGATCCCTGATAAAAAACAAAGATATCAAAAGATGGAGCAAAAAATACCAAGAAGAATACCATCCTTCAGGTACCAAAATTTCTTCCATGGTTACTTTTTTTACTGCTCTAATTTTGGTCATAATATTGTAAACTGTCAAATTAAGTTTAGAGACATGCAACTGAGGAGATCAAGAAATAAACAATGGTTGCAACATAGAACTAAACAAGCAATGAGTAGACAAAGTTGTTGATCTGGATTTTATGAGCAGAACGAAATGAATACAGATTATTAACAGGTGCTTAACACAAAAATAACAGAGATATAGTAAAACTGGTTTTCTATTAAATAACG